>PVLC010005556.1:64148-75566 GCA_004027655.1 Graphiurus murinus
CGGTACTGGGGATTGAACTCAGGGGCATTCTACCTCTGAGCTACACCCCCAGCCCTATTTTTTATTCTTTATTTTGAAACCGAGTCTCACTAAGTTGCGGAGTGCCTCACTAGGTAGCTGAGGCTGGCCGCGAACCCGGATCCTCCAGTCTCAGCCTCCCGAATGCTGGGATTACAAGCGTGCGCCACCACGCCCGGCTTAAGTTCTTCGATTTTTACCAACTTGTGATGGTGGATTTAATCTTGGGAAATAGCCACACACAGAGACTTCCAGGAGAGATCACTAAAAGCATGCTAGGTGCAAGACAAGGAAAGAGTCATTCCAGTCTGTCCAGTGCAGTGTGTAGACGGCAGGGGAAAGGCCATTGAATTTGATCTAGGAAAGATCACAGGTCACAGTGCATTTGGGGAAGATGAAAACCAAATTGCAGAGCAAAGTGGATAGTGAGTATCAAGAGACCATCTGTTCAAAGAAACTTTGTCACTATATGTAGGAGACAAATGCAATAGTGTGTGTGCATCGGGGGCGGGGTGAAGCCAATCAATTGGTGAAGCCAATCTATTATCACCAAACAAGTGCATACTACAGAGAACATGTTACCCTTCCTGTGCACTGGGGATATTTGCTGCTTACTAAAAATGTAAAGGCTCTCACATTGTCACATGAAAATGGAAAGCAGAATGCCAGTTGTTTTAAGTGTTTTCCTCTTCGTGAACAATGAGGATTTAGACAGAAGGCAGACAAAACAAAGAGTAATTTGGTTTTGAATCCTATGATAAAGAAATAATAACCTCATAGGCCTGAGTTTTCTTATCTGTAAAGTGAATGGATTAGATTGAATCTAATTTTTGAAGATCTGATTTAGATCTAAAATGCCACAATGATATAATAATTACATTTCGATTTTTGAAGGTGAGTCCAAAGATATGTGAGAAACATGAAGGAATCAGCAGAAGCAAACATGAAGATGCACAATGAATTTTATGAGCTGGAAGGAATGCTGTAACTCTTAGACTTTTTTTATGGTTAAAAAAATATGTGACATATGGATGAATCTGAATGGAATATCTTTTTTTTATGGAACTGGAGATTGAATCCAGGGGCACTCTACCTCTCAATTAGACCCACAGCCCTATTTTTAATATTAATTGATTAATTAATTTATTTATTAATTCATTTTTGAAACAGGGTCTCACTAAGTTGTGGAGGGCCTAAGTTGCTGAAGTTGGCCCCAAACCTGTGATTCTCTTGTCTCAGTCTCCCAAGTACTGAGATTACAGGTGTGCGACCTCATGCCTGGCTAGAATACCTTAATTTTTAATTTATGTTGGGCAAATGATCTATGAATGGAACCATATACATTGTTTATTTTGTGTAGTTTCTGTGGTTGCCTTTTGATTAGTAGCATGTGTGAACTAGCATGAGGGGATTTATTTTTTTGAGAGACAGAAGACATCATCTGATTATTTAATAGTTCTTTGATTGATGCTGAAACCAAATAATGGTAACCTGGTATTTATCACCATCCAAATCTTATTTCTAGTGCTCCGCATAATCCTTATAATATCAGTGAAGAGATACAATAAAGAGCATGCTAACACTTGACAACTACTCAACCTTTCATTTGTTCTTTTAAATACAAAGCAAATATTCAGATTGAATTATTGCCTTAATCCACATGGATCACTTGAGTTTAGTCATGGATCGATCAGATGAAAGACGGCAATATTCAATACTGTAGCTCTGAAAGGATTTTGCCAATCTCATATTTAAATGTAATTTTTAGATGGCCTACAAATTTTCATGTATAAACTTTGAAATAAAACCTAACAAATAAACAGCGGCTTGCCTGTGGATTCTTGGGTTATTCTGTATAGGTAACTAGGAAGAATGTGGCAGACAGAGATTAAGTACTTTTCCGGGAGCCTCTCATTGACTGAAAAGTGAAATTCCCAAGGAGTTATTTTGACTCTAAGATAGGTTGCTAGCAATTATCACAGAACTGGCTGCTGTTAGCCCCAAGTAGGCCAATTAATTGTCACAACCCAGAAGGGAGTGTGGAGAGGGAAATATTAGAAAGCAAACCCTTCCATTTTCACATTCTAATCACAGCAGTCTGATTTCTAGAAAGATTTCTGTAAAAGCAGCTTTGTATTTCTCCAGATCCTTTTAGGCAAATAACCCCAGGGCTCTGATTTCTGCATCAACATTTCCCTGGCCACTGTGAATTGTGCAGGTCTTCCTTTAACAAGCTCAAGTTGAGTTGTGTTGTTTTTAGCAAAATTAACTTTTATTTATAAAGCAAAATGCAAATCTTAGAACTAGGGGATTTTCAGGACAACCAGCTCATGGCTTTCCAGCTTTTTTTCCATATGAGTATTTTCAGGCTCCATTCAAACAAAAGCAACATAAATAACGTTTCGCTTTCCTCTGTGACACTGATTATAGAGTAACTGTAATATGCTCTAGGGATGAAAGGACAGAAATTAGAGCTGTCTCTCTTCTCATTCCCCTTTGTGGTTGGCCTTGTGGCTACAGTGAACTAAATCTTAGAACACAGTTAAATAAGGTAAGGCATGAAGGTAGCATGCATATTATAAAACACTGTATGAAAATGGCATATAGTAAAATGGTGCATAGACTAGTCCTAGGTGGCCATGGTGAAGGAAGGGCTATAGAACTTAAGTATACAGAGTGAATGACCTGGTGTAATGGCTCCCCAATTTTTCTCTTGGTTTATCATAAATTTGTCATGCAGATTAGAATGAACTTTATATAAAGAAATCTGTACAATTATCACAATCTAGTTTAAACTTTTCAGAGAGACCATTCTCAAGGCTCTATTGATTTTTTTTCCCCTGTTTTCTGACATGGTGCTTGATTTAGTTTTCTCTCAAAGCATGGATTGATAATCAGATTTAAAAGATTTTAATGTTTTCATTAACCAACTTCTGAAGGATTAGTGATTAAACTCATGGCAAAATAAATCATAAATTGATCATGCATATGTTGGCATTTTTAAACAATTAAAAGCATAGACCACTATAAAACAAATGACTCACACATTTATGGTGTGCACAGTTTTCAAAATTTATCATCCCCCTGTAAATCAAGCCAGTCCCACGCATATGTTTTCCCTTTAATTATCAGTTAATAATAATCTGGTTTTATTTTTTAAAAGCATTTGCAGGATAACTTGGCACAGAAATCGACACACTTTGTTTGTTGGCAATTTCCATCCTGCTTTTTTCTTGTATTGTTGTATTTCCTTAAACAAATCTGTCAGTATTCACAGAATTAGATAAATTAGAGCTGGAAAAAAATCTTCCTGGAAGATCGAGACTTTCCATTGACTCATGCCAAATGACTGTCTATAGCATTTGTTTTTTGGCCTGGTTTTACCACAACATTAGGAGTAATACATGCAACATCACTTTTATTTTCCAATATTCATGTCTGGACAGGATTCCTTAGGTAAGAGTTGATTGTTTGAAATATTTGTGTTTTTATTTCCCCTCGTGTATTTTTGAAAATTGGATTCTGTTAAACTTTCATCTAGTAACTTTGTTTGACTTTTGGTTTTTATATTCACACATTCTGCCATGGAAATTTGCATATGATGGTAGAACTTGGAAGCTCATTCTATAAACTTCCTGAACTATGCACAAGATCATTCTGTTGCAAAGTATGAAGTTTTGAGATATTTTTCTGGAGCAAGTTGATTAGAGATGCATAACTGGATAAAGCATTGTCACATATAAGGTTAACCAAAGTTGTGGGATTCATCTCCCCAACCTGCCATTCTTCCCTTCTTCATTTGTCCTCCTCTGAACCCTATACTGATGTCACATGGAAATGTATGCTGTGTCAGGACCTTGACCTCCTGTATGAGGCTTCCAGAGGTTTGCACATTTTTTCTCTCTTCCTGAGACACTTCCCTTTATAGTCTTCAATTTTTCTTGTTAACTTATCCTTAAATTTATTTTTCTTTTCTCTTCTTTTACCCACATTTTCTATTTTTCCTGTTGCATAACTATATCTATAGCACACATATATGGAAACATATATATATATGTACATATGTGTATATTTTTGTATTTGTGCATGTAGTTTATATACTAGTCATAAGTGGTTTTACTTCCTACAGTTTCCGTTACCTACTGTTTACTATAGTCTGAAAATATTAAATGGAAAATTCCACAAATAAATCATTCAGAAGTTGTAAATCATGTACCATTCTGAGTAGTATGGTGAAATCCTTTACTAGCCTGCTTCATCCTGACCAAGACATGAATCGTCCCTTTGTCCAGGGTATCCACACTGTATATACTACCCACTCATTAGTCATTTAGAGCCATGTCTTTGTTATCAGATCCACTGTCTTGGTATTACAGTGCTTGTGTTCGAGCAACCAACTTCATCTCATCACATAAGCATTGTATCATCTCACATTATCACAAGAAGAAGGGTGATTACAGTGCAATTTTGAGACAAAGATCATGTTCACATAACTCGTATTGCACTACATTGTTAAGTTATTTTACTATGTTGTTTGTTAATCTCTTACTGTGCCTAATTTGTAAATTAAATTTTATCATAGGTATGTATAGAGGGAAAAAGTTTATATAAGGTTTGGTACTATCTGCAGTTTTAGGCATCCACTAGGGGTCTTGGAATGGATCTTCTGTGGATAAGGAGGACTATTTATGTAAATATAAGCTACTTCATTTCCTATTTATAGTGTAAATAAGTCATACCAAAATATACTATCCGTGATGTTTAGTGTTGGTGAAATATTGTTTATGGTCCCTTTGGAGAAAATTTTAGAAAAAAAAATTTTTCTATGAAAAATAGTGCAGGCTATGCTTAGAAGTGAAATATATTCGGGATAGAGGTAGTGCAAAGGTGGGAATAATCATATTTGCACACAAGCAGGGAGGAATCTGTTGCTGGACACTTTACAAAAATGATGCGGCTTGAATCTTGTATCTTTAACAGAAAGAACACATCAGAGAGAAATGAAAGCTCGTTTAAGTTTGTTCTGTATTAGGAAACAGTGACAATGAACCCTTTTGTTTTTGTCGTTTTTATGTTGCAGGATGTTAGTTGTGTGTTTTACTCTTAGATCTACACAGGTCAATCTGAATAAATTATAGTGATTGCCACAGAAGTCTTGTGTGAATATATGGTTTGGGGGCATATAGTCATTTCCCTGAAACAATAGATAAAAACAGGTTAAACTGGGCATGATGTGATGCACAACTGTAATCCCAGTACTTGAGAGACCGAAACAGGAGAATTGCAGATTTGAGGCCAGCTTCAGCAACTTAATGAGATCTCAACGACTTAGTGAGACCATTGAAAAAATAAAATAAAATAAAATAGAGCTGAGGGTGTAGCTCAGAGGTATAATACCCCTGAGTTTAACCCCTAGTGCAAAAAAAAAATACCCAAAAGGTTAAGATAAATTATGAGGATTTATTTGATGGAAAATATATGTTACAAACAAGTGAAGTACACCCTAATGGAACTTTATGGAAAAAAAATAAAATTGCCTTTGTAGTTCCTCCTCTGTCATGATAGATGGAGATTTAAGGGTGATTGTTTTATATATATTTATCAGTCCTTTATCATTATCAGTGTCCCCATTTCCTTCTTTTAGAATAATAGCTACTTAACTAACAAGCTATTGTTCTAAGAGGTTTTATGTCAGCAAATAAACTCTTCAAATATAATATACTCAACTTGTTGAATTCTAGATATAACTCTGCTAACAACACATACTGTATAAAATCTTTATAACTGAACTGGAAAGGAAAAGTTGATTGTGGAATTTGCATGGTCTGTGACTAATATATGATACTATTCCTGTGGCAGGTGCCTTTTATAATTTAGAGCTATCATTAATCATGAATTTCTCTGTCACCTACAATACTAGAAATACTCTGTGAGTAGGGACTACTGGATCTTCTATGCCTATCACAATGCCTAAAGTAGTAAGGACTCAATAAATATTGAGCTTAACTAGAGACAGGCCCTATTTAAAAAAATAAGTAGATAGATTATGCTGATGAGGCTAGCCAAATGGAATTGAACTCAAGAAATTAGTACTGTTTATAGAGCTAGAATGATCTCTTCTCACTCTGGAACATAGATATTAAATCAAGAGTTTGAAAAATTAAAAAAATCACTAGTTAGGTTTACTAGGTCATATATTTTCTGGATTGGAATTATGTATTTAATATTTTTCCTGTGCAGCTATTTTTTAGTTGATAACGTGATGGGTATAACTCAACTAAATACTGTTGCTAAGATTTAGTTTTGCTTGAGCATTCCAGAGAGTGTCAAATGAAGAATTTTTCATGATACAACTATTATCCTAATTTGAAGAAAGCATACTTGTGGTTGAATCCATAATGCTTTGACCCTCCCTAGTTTTAGCCTGTGCCCCCCACTTCCTAGTCTCAACTGGTGATTGACACACCTTAGTCTTGACTTGTGACCGCCTTCCCATTTACTTTGTCTGAGTCCTATAAAAGAAAGGCCCTGGCTACAGAAGGCCAGGAGAATTGTCATCTATCTCTTCCCCAACCACCCAGTTATTAAATTCTCTTAAAGTTATTTAAAAAAAAATCAGACTTAGTAGCTGTCTTGAACCAATTCCACAGGTAAAGTGTTTCAGAGTGGTGAGAATCCCAATGCGAAAAAAGACTGGACAAAGACTGATATCAGTTGCGTGAGGTTCCTCTATGATTGCTAATATCCTTGTAGTTAAAGCAACAATTCAAGCTTGATGGCACACACTGTAATCCCAGTACTTAGGAGGCTAAGACAAGAGGATCCCAGGTTCGAGGCCAACCTCAGCAACTTAGCAAGACCCTCAACAGTTCAGTGAAACCCTGTTTCAAAGTAAATAAATAAAATAGAGCCGAGCATGTGGCTTGGAGGCAGAAGACCCCTGGGTCCAATCCCCAGTACTACACACACACACACACACACACACACACACACACACACACACACACAAACACACACGGACAATTCAGCTTCATCAAATCTTCTCTCCCCTCCCCTCTTTTTCTCTTCTCTTTCTTTCTCTCTCTCTCTCTCTCTCTCTCTCTCTCTCTCTCTCTCTCTCTCTCTCTCTCTCTCTCTCTCTCTCTCTTTTCCTCTCTTCCTCTCTCTCTTTCTCACAGATTCTAGTATAGCCACCAATAGGAAAGCACTTTTCACACCCTTTCTTAATGGTTACCAGCTCCCTCTATTCACCTCCTTTCACCTCCTTCATCCTCAGGGCTCTGGAAGAAACCATGGCAAACAACTGAAAAAAAGATACTGTGATATGAGAATTCCTTCTAGACTAGAAAGGAAAATATTCCCTTTACTCATTGGTGGTGTTGGTGGTGATGAGGAAGGAAAAAAAGAAAAAAAAAAGGGAAGAAAAGAAAAAGAAGAGAGAGCAGGCATATCTAGCCCTCAATCAATTCTTCTGGGATGACAGTCTGGAAGGATGAAGGGGTGTAAGAGCATCTAAAGAGAAAACTGGACTCTGAGGGTTCATTTTCCTTCCTACAACTGAAATCCTGTGAGGAGGCTGTTCTTAGTGAGCTTGCAGAGTACCCAGGTGCTGCAAGCAGCAACCACTGTGGGACAATGCATGGAACACCCAGGGCAACCCTGGTGGACCACCCTGCAGGATGACCAAGCTATTTATTCTCAGAGGTAGTGTGGCATTATCAGGCAAAAAGTGAACCTGAATTTTCCTTGTCAAGCTTCTTTGTGGCCTGGAAAGGATCCAGAAGTGGAAGTTCCCTGAGCTAAGGGCCAAGAAGTCTGCCACTGAAGCACCAAGGTGAGACATCCCATTGGGTGGAGGATCCACAAGGTGCCAAGCTGTGGGTGAACCTGAGACTCAGCAGCAGCCGAAGGATCGAACACCAAGGAAAAACCACAATCCTTTACTGAGGAAATGAAGAAGCAACCACATCACCAGGTGCTTTGAAGCAAAGACAAGTGAAGATGTAAAGCTCATTCACCTAAGTCCTTTTTCCCCATTACTAACACGGCCTCCAACTCCTACTTCTCCATTGCAGAGGAGACCAGGGCAAGTGCGTGTACAGACACCTGTGCTGTGCATATGCTTGCTGGGTGGGGTATGGCTGCAGTTCCAAAGACTGAGCCTGTATCTGAGTGAGCTGAAGATAATGGAGGAGGGCTGTTTGAAAAGTGGAAGAACGACCAGCACTGCTGATGGATGCATTGTTGAGGTTATGCAGAGCAGCAACACCAGGAGGGTATGTAGAGATATATCTGTAATGTAAGACAGACTTCTTACTTATGGGAAGTGACTTATCTGGCGAAAGAGGCTGAGAAGTAGGTGGTATAATTTGGTCTGAGTGCAAATATCTGTGAGCCAATGGAAAACTGATATAATAACTCTGTTGCCTGGGAACCTGGGGAGTGGCCGGTGTAATTCCTGGAGTCTGAAGGCCAAGAACCACTTATTCTATCCGGTCTCTCAATGAATTGGTCCATGCCTGTACACACTAGTGAGGATAGATCTTCTTTATTCAATTTATGCCAGTCTCTTCTAGATATACCCTCAAAAGTACCACAGAAATAACATCCTACCAGTTATCTTGAAATACCTTAACCCAATTAAGTTAATACATAAAAGTAAAAATAACTATCATAATGAACCATGAAAAGTATTCTTTCCTTCCAATCTCCAGTAGGAGGTGCTGAAAGGAAGATTAGGTTGTATTATAGAAAATAAGAAACAGCATTTTATTTGCAAGTATGCATAGTTATGATTAAGTTGGTATCCTGCTACTTTTAGGTTAAATATGCAATTTATTTTGGGGAAGAAGTAAAATTATATTAAAATGTTAAAATGTGCCTTTTAAAAAATGGAATGTATTATTATTGTCATTTTTATTCAATTTTCTGTCATGATACTCATGTTCTCCCAGCATAAATAGTCATTAGTGTCTGTAAAGGAGAAGATGAAGGGCATTTCTCTGTGACAAATTTTGTGTTATGTGAACTGTGCTTCTGTAGATCCAATTTATTTTTACCAACTTTGGTCCTTCTTAAGGATCTATTGCACTTTGAAGGAAGCAAGTTGAATAAGACAAGGTCCTTTTGCTCAAGAATTTTATACCTTATTAAGGGAAATAAGACAGACACATATAAGTCTATAATGTCAGGCAGTAAGGCAGTGTGCAACATCTGCCAGGTGAATGAAGCAAAGAAAGTGTATGCCTCAGGCAAGGGAGACTGAGCCACGCAGAATCTATTTTTACTTAAGTTACATCCCAAGAATTTTACCTGCAGTAGTTGAAGAAAAACAGATATAAAGGAAAACTTCTAAGGTATTATTAATTATCATGTCCTTTAAAAGGATTAATAAAAGAAAATTATTTTAGCTTCCCAGTGATAATTCTAGGGAAATTAGGTTTTCCCAGTTTTTCTACATTTGATCTTATATGTTCTAGAATGAATGGGTTTTATTTTGACCTTTATTTTTATTTTATTCTTTCTATTCCTGCTGACCTTCTCAAATAATCCCTTAGTTACATCTCTCACTCCTGCTTCTGGATCATCTCTGGACTAAACAAGAGTTTGGAACAGCATCAAAGACTTCAGCTTGTCTCAAACAAGAGGGTGTGAACTGGCATGTGGCTGTGGTCCACGGGAGCTGTATGTTTGACCCCAGGATCCCCATAGTCAGGTAATTCATATTTTTGGTATACTATGTGGCTATTTCAAGATTAGGCTCAGTTTTTTCTAAGAGTTGTAATACACAGCCTTCTTTTTTTTTCCCCCCTGTGAGAAAGTGAGTTAATCCCCTTGGGGACACTGCTGGGATAATAACACACTGTTAAGCTAATCTGCTTTAAAGTATAAGTCCTAAAAGATGCATTTTACAATTTTTAAAGCATATTATTTTCACAGTTGAAGCACCCAGGGCAAAGGGGAACTTTAAAGAGATTATGCAGTGTATTTTGTAGGGACTTTTTTTTCCTGTGATTTCATAGTCTATTCTTACAGAAAGAAAGTAAAGATATGTTTCTTTTGCCCCTTTTTCTTGCTCTTCTAGTTATACTAGGAAGTTTTGGGAAGGGGAAAGATTTTAAAGATGTTCCAATAATTTGCCTATGAATTGTTAAACCTTTATTTTTATATTTATTTATTTTTGCCCACTTGCGGTATAGAGTATATTGTAATTGAACCAACACCTTGGCTCTATGCCCAGTGGAAATTTCAAGAACAGGGGACAGTGAGTCTCAGTGCATTGCTCCAAATAACTTTTGTTGACTTCTTTAGGGAGATCAAACAGGCCTTCACACAGGCCAGAAGGTTATTCAATCACCACCAGAGACTCTGTGCAGGTCCAGCTACGTGCCATAAATATTATTCCATCAGCACAAACATCATTAGAATCTGCTAAAATTGAATCACTCTCAGCAGCTTCACAGCTGTCTTACAACATTTGACATCTATCAAGAAACGCTTCTTGGCACCAATGAGAATTCTTCACTGGGCTGATTTATATCTAAAATTGTGGGAAATGAAGTGGAATAACAGTATCACTGTTTCAATGTATAATGTTTACAAAATAAGTATTGAGTTCTTTCTTTCGAAGGCTGGGATTGATTTTTCTGTGCCACCCCCCCCCCACTACCTTTATAGCCCTGGAAACTATAAATAAGTTGCAGGAAAATTACTTCTCTACTGTTTCACAATGCTTTTCTTATCTGACTGCCACAGCTGTCACATAGCCAAATGTTCTTATTTAGGATGTCTATGGCTGAAAATATTATTGCTTATGTTCTTCAGTGGCTGAGGAACATTATCATATTATTTTGAGAATTTAATTTATTTCTCCTTTTTGCATAAGTATGTTTAAAAAGTTCAGTTATCTCTCAAACATGCCATAATAGATGATCTTTAGTCTCTTTTCCTGTCTGCCATTAATATATATCCAACAGAAAAGTTAGATTTAATATTTTGAGGAGTGGATTTGTGCTATACAAATTACTGTGCTTCAGTATTCCTAATGTGAACCTACAAACAAATGACCATCCATTTCAATATTAGTAATAAATTCTCCAAGGTCATTGTTCCAGCTTCCAAAATATTAAACAGATATTTCTGCTGGTTTGACCTTGTTGTTATTGTTTTTTTCCTTCAAAATTAGATATTTAAGCCGGGCGTGGTGGCGCACGCTTGTAATCCCAGCATTCGGGAGGCTGAGACCGGAGGATCCGGGTTCGCGGCCAGCCTCAGCTACCTAGTGAGGCACTCCGCAATTTAGTGAGACTCGGTTTCAAAATAAAGAATAAAAAAATAGGGCTGGGGGTATAGCTCGGAGGTAGAATGCCCCTGAGTTCAACCCCCAGTACCGCAAAAAAA
>PVLC010005557.1:0-58987 GCA_004027655.1 Graphiurus murinus
AAGATCACATCAAAGTCAATCACTAAACTGACCAGGAGATAGGGGGAGGGTGGGTGGGAATTGGGGAAGGGTTAATGAGAAATATGTGCATGGATGTCTTTACCTGTACTAGTTTGTACCCAACAAAAATGTGTAATTAACCCTGTTGTACCCAAGAAATGTATAAAAATCCATGCTAAAAAAAAAAAAAAAAAAAAAAGAGCAGAAATGGAAGTGAAGGGATTAGTGGTTTGATCAAGAGATGCTGTTGTCACAGTAGAATGGTAGCAGTGCATTTTCAGAGAAGTGTATATATTTGCAGTAGACTTTGAAGTATAACCAATAGACTTGCTGATGGATTTGGGAGCTTTGAAAGGTAAAGAAAAACAAGGGGCTAAAGATAATATGAAGTTTGGGGCCTAAGCAATGGGATTGATGACATTGCTGTTCACTTTCAATAGCAAAAAAAAAAAAAAAAATAGAAAATTTGGTAGTGTCTGTTATGGTTTAGATTTGAATGTCCCCTGAAAGGGCCCATGTATTGATGTGCATAGTTGATGTAATCTCGGTTGAAGATTGTAATCTCATCAGTGGATAAATCCATTGTAATGGATTTATTGGGTGGTAACCTAGGCAGGTGGGGTGTGGCTGGAGGAGGTGGCCTTAGGGACTGTGCTTGTGTCCTTGAATCCCCTTGCTTGCTCTCTCTCTTGCTTCCAGCCTCAATGATGTGAGAGCAGAGCCCTTTTACTCTTCTCTCTCTGCTTCCTGCACCATGCCCTGAGCTCTGCAGGATTCACCCAGCCTAACATGAACTGAACCCTTTGAAGTCTCCAGAACTGTGAGCACATAAATCATCCTCTAAATTGTGGTGGTAAGTAGTTGTTTTGGATTATAGCAGTGAGAATGCTGATTGAAACAATGTCCAAAAAAAAAAAAAAAAAAAAAAACCAAAACAAAGCCACTATGACAATATTCTTTCAGGCAGGAGCATTTGGGCTCCACTACTGCCCTCTATTTCAGAGTCATCCCACAACCCAAATGGCATCCAAGGGCACCCACATCCCACACAGGCACTAGAAGAGTTCAGTTTTTGATGACACAATCAAGTCCTGGGCAGGACTGACTAGTGTAGGGCTCATACCTTCATGGATTTCTTTAGCTGCTTCGCATTGAACACTGCTGGCGGTGTCACAAGAGACACCATGAGATGCTTAAAGTGGCCGGAGAGATCACCCTTCAAGTCATCTTTCAGCTCCTAAAACAGAAAACCCCAAGGAGGAAATTGTGAAATGATTTTCCTTTCTCTAAAGTTACTTTAGTGAAAGATGAATATAAAAATCAAAATCAGATGAAAGCATGCCCATCTATAAGGAATAAATAATAAATGTTGAAATTACTTTTTTTTGGTACTAAAGATGTAACTCAGGGGTATTCTACCTTTGAGCTGCATCCCTAGCCCTTTTTATTTTTATTTTTATTTTTAAATTTTTTGAGACAGGGTCTCACTATGTTGTCCCTCCTGGTATCAAACTTTCAATCTATGGATATTAATTTGCATTTTATCATTGCCTCCAAAGACTTTGAGAGCAATGATAAAATGTTTTATAGAGGGTTTTATAAAGAAAGTCAAAAGGGAGATTTGCATGTGCATACAGTTAGGATCTCCTCATTAAAATTCCTTTCCTCTAAGGATCCTCAGTTGATCATCATATGTTGAATACATGTATCAAATTATCACATTGTACCCCCATAAATATGCACAATTAAAATGATAACAAAAATAAAACAAATGTATTTTCTGGGTCCTTGATGTTTGAAGCTTCTGATGAGGCAGGGAAGAGGAAGAGAAGGAGTCCTTAAAATTCACATCAACTTCACTGGTGGGTGTTCTATTCCTGGATGCCTTATTTCTTGGTGATTCCAAAAAGCTCCAAAGACAAAGGAGAAAGGAAGAAGACATTGGTTGGTCACTTGCCTCTGGTGAGAGCATGGAACTAGGAGGCTACAGAAGCAGCTTTTGGAAAGCTCTCAGGGTGGCAATAGGGTGATATTACTTACTGATACTATCTTTGGAACTGTCTTCACACATCATGTAAGTATAGTCTATCTCCCTTGCCTAAAGTCAGGTAACCTGGTTTTCATTTCCATTATTCAAAGAAATGATTTATTTATTTATTTATTTATTTATTTATTTATTTATTTATTGCTTCTGATTATTTTCAGCTCTGACTCAGAGGCTGGCAGCCTTGGAGACAGTTATGATGATACGGACCAACACTGCCTCTGCTTTAATTGCCACAGGAATTCTTTCCTCTCTAAATGCTAAATTCCACTACTATCTGTCCTCAACCGAAGACTTTGCAACCAAATCTTATTTCACTGGCTCTCATTCTATTCCACTGTGAAAAATGGCTGATATTCTATGCCTCCAGCCTTTCTCCACATTTTGGAAATACTGAAAGGCCAAGGGATCATTCATGTTCCCTGTATGTGAATGTTCTGCCTTTTCCAGATGTTTGGCCATTCATTCAATTCAACATGTATTTATATGCACCTGCTCTGTGCTAAGCATTTAGCACATACATATAAAATCCTATCTCTTAAGACAGTATGCCCTAGTAGGAAAAAATAAAAATTCTCGAAGATAGAATTTCAGTATAATATGTTAAGTATCTGGTAAAGGGAGCTCTGAGAAGGAGTTTTAATGTTGGGAGTCTGGAGGACACTCTCAGAAGGTGATGCCTGAGCTGGTTTTGAATGGTCACTAGACTTTCTCAATAGCTGGTCTGGTCTGTTTCCACTCTTTTCCTTTTCCAAAGTTCTTTACCCACAGCAGTCAAAATAATCTTTTAAAAATAGAAACTGGATTATATCATCCTTTTGCTTACAAATGTCTAATAGTTCCCTATTGTCTTTAGTCAATAAAATCTAAACTCTGTACTACTACCCAAGGCCCAAGCCAGGCATGCTGTCACACATTTGTAGTTCCAGCACTTGGGAGGCAAAGGTGGGAAAATCCCTTGAGTCCAGCATGGACAACACAGCAAGATCCATCTCAAAGAAAACAAAGAAAAAGAGTTAGTTGCAGGGCATGAAGACTGAGGTGGGAGGATCACTTGAACCAGCATGGACAACATAGAGAGACTCTCATCTAAGAAAGAAAAAAAGAAAGAGAGAGAGAGAGACAGAGAAAGAGAGAGAGAGAGAGAGAGAGAGAGAGAGAGAGAGAGAGAGAGAGAGAGAAAGAGAGAGAGAGAGAGACGGGGGGGGGGGAGAGAGAGAGAAGAAGGAAAGAAGGGAGAGAGAAAAGAAGGAAGGAAGGAAGACCCAAGGTCCAGCATACTCTGCTTTTTCCAGCTCTTTTCTCTCCTCCTTTCAATTCTGCATTCTTATCATACTGGAATTAGAATCTGTTTCTCCAGTATTCCCAGCTTGTTTCTGCTTCAGAGCTTTTGCATGTGCTACACCATCTATCTAAAATGCTTTCACCCAGATCACTCAGAGTAGAATTGTCTTAGTATTGTTTTGTCTTAGTTGAAAGTAACAACCCCTCAGTGACATTTCTTCACCATCCTGTCTAACCTAAGGGAGTGAGTCACCAGTCACCCTCCAACATACCACCCCTTTTTAATTTTTCATAGGACCTACCAACATCTGAACTTATTTACTTGTTTATTACTTTTCTGGTAGAATGTTAGCTCCATGGGAGAAGGGAGGATCTGCTTTTCATTCAGTGCATCCCCAATGTCTAAGATATTTCCAGCAGCAGTCAAACAATAGGGGATGAACAAAGCAACTCTGTAGCAAAGACCAAATCCTACTGGTTCTTACATAATTGGTTTTTGGTACTAAGTAAGTTGTGTTGACTGAGTAAATTAAGCCTCCAATTACATAAATACTTCAAAATTGGAAGAGAAATTAAAGACCATCTAAGACAGGCTCCGCCAGATGTTGGGCAGATCACTTTTTGTCACAGCAGTCTGTCTTGTGTACTGGAGGAAGCTTAGCAGCCCCCAACCCCAGCCACTGGAAGTTAGAATTCTCTCCCCAGCATTCACTTGCAGTAATCCAAATTCTCCATTCCTGCTAAATGCCCTCTGGGGAGGAAAATCATGCCTGGCTTAGAATGACTGATGTAAAGGAACCCTTAGATCCAAGGCAACTCTCTTTATCCTCCAGGTGAAGAAACTGAGCCCCAAGGCAAAACCAGGACTCAGATACCAGGTTCAGACAGTTAAAGACAAATCAGGACTCAGGTCTCAGGGTCTTGACTGGCTGCACTGAGCATCTTCTGTTACGCTTGGCCGGAAACAACAACAAAAAAGACCTGAGGACACACTCCTATGGGAGCAACCGTGGGACAGTAACGACTGTCTCTTCCCTGTCTGTCCTGTTTATCAAACTGTACCTTTCCGTGTGCTGCCTGATACTCCTTAACAATCAGCTGTCTCTGTGCGTTTGACCTCTCAGTCAAAATGTTGATGAGCATTTTCTCGTCAGTTCCTAAAAAAGACAAAAATTAATTTACTCACCATCAACCCAAAGACACTCAATATCTGTCTTGAACAAAAGAAAAGTGATCAATAGTCTGGAACAAATGCAGAGTCAGGCATTTGAATTTTTAATATCCAGTTTTATACAGGTTGGAATCTTTCTTTCTTTGATAGTTTGTTTGGCTTTTGGAAAGTGAAGTTAGCTTTATTTGCATAGTTTTTTTGGGGGGGGAGAAAACATCCATTGTCCACTACTGTCTACTCCTTTCTGTGGATCAGACAGAGGGAGGAGCATAGGAACCTTCTCCTTCATTCACCCTATGAAGTTCAGCACCAACTGATCAGAGCTTATCTCTCACCCCCATACTTGAGATCAAAGTCTTTCTCCACTAAACAACAGGAACTGACATTTACTGAGAACCTTCCATGCACCACGCACCGACCTCTTCATTTCTTGTCATTGTTGGTACTCAGAAGACAAAGCTGGCCTGAGGATGAAGACATGAACACTCAGAAAACTTGCTGAAGTCACACAGCTTCCAAGTGAAGCAGCAAGAATTTAGACCCAAATCTCTGACCTCTAAACATATATTTCTATCTCTGATCCATACCTCACATTTCACACCTCTACATTAGACAAGTGTTTGCAAGAGAAGGGTAATAACCTCAGGTTAGGACTGGGGCTGGCCTGCCTAAGAATGAGCACCAGGTCACTATTTTCTTGGTAATTATAGTATTAAGATCAATGTGGGGCTGGGTGCGGTGGTGCATGCCTGTAATACCAGTACTTGGAAAACTGAGACAGGAGGATAGAAGATTTGAGGCCAACTTCAGCTACTTAGTGAGACCCTGTTTCAAAATAAAAAAGAAAATAGTTCTGGGGTGTAGTTCAGAGATAAAATGCCCCTAGGTTCAATCCCCAGTAACACACACACACACACACACACACACACACACACACACACACACACACACACCAATGTGGCAACGTGGCAACTATAGGTTGGAAGCTGTAAGTTGGCTCGAAGGCCTTTGGATGCTTGACTAGAATGGCGTAAAAACCAACTGGAACTTGAGACTCAGTTTCTCTGTGTTGAGGTGACTTACACATGTCCATCAAAGTGGTATACAGCCTACATCAAGATGGGACAAAAGAATCTGTGCACTTGGTTATCTGCTGGGCCCCCTAGTGGAGGATGCCAGCCTTCTTATATTTTTCTATATTGTTAAGTAAGAGAAATTAGATTAAAGCCTATTTGTGCTCTGTGAATCTGATTACCAACTTGGCCTTTAATGGCATCAGGTCACTGCAGAACTATATACCTCTAATTGTGCAGTATCACAAACACAGCATGCTTCATGTGGAAGTCATTATATTTCCTCTCCCTTTTAAAAAAAATTTGGGGGGTACTGGGGACTGAAGCTAGTAGTACTCTACTCCGAGTTTCACCCCTAGCTTTTTTTATTTTGAAACATGGTCTTGTTGAGGGTAAGTTGCTAAAGGTCTTGCTAAGTTGCTGAGGCTGACTTTGAACCTGTAATCCTCCTGTCTCAACCTCCCAAGTACTGGGATTACAGTCTAACACTTCTTTAATTCTGTGCTATGACTATCGGTATAGTCATTCAACAAAAACTCTTGGGAATTATCCTACATTCCTTTCTTTTCCTTATTCCTTCTATTATAGCAATTATTTGCATCTTTTGAATTATCCTTTCCTCTGCATGCCCTCTGCTACTGCGCCTTTGTCCTATTACACTGGATAAATAGCCTCCCTACTTGACCCCCATATAATTCGTCCCATACACTGTTTTCTAAGTAAATTTTTAAGAAATAAAGTCTGGTCACGTCATTCCCTTGGCTAAAACCCTAATGCCTCTCTGTAACCTTCAAGATGAAGAATGAGCCCCTTACCTCTGACACCAGCTCCTACCTATGTCTCTGTTCTCACTTCCTGCCCCTTTCTGCATCTGTATACCTTGTGCACCCAAACATCAACACATGTAACTATTCTCAGTTACGTGCAATTTGTATGCCTGGAAATTGCTTGCCTCTTATTTCTGTTCATGCTCAAGACAAGTAACTAAACCAAACTGCATCATGGTTCAAAGACTACATCTGACATATTCCTAATGCAAATGCCATTGTGATACTTGGTTCTGGATTCGGAACAAGTCAGAGGCGTTGCTCACAAACAAAACTCAATGTGGGCCTGCAAATCAAAACCCAAAAACTCATGAAGAAGCCAGACATGCTGGTGCACGCTTGTAATCCCAGTACTTGGGAGGCTGAGACAGGAGGATCACAGGTTCAAAACCAACCTCTGCAACTTAGGGAAGCTCTCTACAACATAGTGAGATCTTGTTTCCAAATAAGAAATAAAATCAGGCTGGGAGTATAGCATGAGGTAAAATGCCTCTGGGTTCAATCCCTAGTACCAACAAAACAAAAACTCATGAAGAAATGTTAAGAAAGACAAAAAATAGAATACAAAGATCATTCATTCATTAAGTTTATTGGGGCTGATCTTAGGGAACAGTTGACTGAACACTGGATATAAATGGAGCAATCAAAGATATGTGGGGCTGGGTGTGGTGGTGCACACCTGTAGCCCAGTATTCAGGCTGAGAGAGAAGGACCACAAGTTCTAGGCCAGCCTAAGCAACATTGCGAGACCCTGTTTCAAAATGAAAAATAGAAAAGTGTTGTGCATCTTGGAGGTAGGATGTCCTGGGTTTAATCCCCAGTAAAACAAAACATGAAAAAGTACTACCATTTAAAATGGGAGGAAAAAAAGGAAACTCAAACTATCAGAAATACTATAAAATTACACTGACATAAATTCTTACTAGTATATTTCATGGAATTCATAGCTGATCCTAAAATTCACAGAGCAGGCAAAAAGCGGAAAGACATTTACCCCACTAAACACTAAGCATTATTATACAATTATAATGACAACTGTGACAATGTGGTATTGGGACAGGGAGAGGCACCTAGACAAATAGAACATAAAGGAGAACAGAAAAACAGGGGAACACAAAACAGACATGGCATTACAAATCAGGGTGGAAACAATGAGCTCTTCAATAAATGTGCTGAGGCTAAAACTCCACATGAGAAAAATAGAATTAGATACCTTTAAGTATCATGAACAAACATTAATTCCACTTAGATTATAAGATCACAGTGTGAAAAACAATTTCTAAGCCTTGCGGAAAAATGCAGAATATCTTTACAACCTCATTACAGAAAAGATATAGTAAGCATAAATCCCAGAGGAAAAATATTGGTAAACTTGGTTTTGCTAAATGTAAAACTTGGCATAATAAACATTACTGTAACCCACATTAAAAGAAAGAGTGGATTCGGAGTAGCTTTTTCCATGGCTTGAAATAAAAAAAAAAATTTAAAAAAAGGTTTTTAAAGAGCCTCCTGCCAATCATGAAAAAGACATCCCAACTGAAAAGAAGATAAAGTATATGAAGAGAATGAAGAAGTACTTATATGAAAGGGGAAGAAAATAAACAAGAAAGGTGCTTATCTGCATCAGAAACAAGAGAGACAACAAACACACATAGATCCAGTCAATTGGTAAAACGGCATTGTATTACCAGAACACATATTTGTAAGAATGTAGAGCAAAAGGAAATCTTATACAGCGCTGGAAGGAATGCTAATTTAATAAGGAGAGCAGCTGGCAAAATTTCTAGTTAATCTGAAAATAAGCAATCCCTTTCACCTGGAAATTTTAATTCTTGTCGTATTTGAGAGAATGCTAGCAAACAGGCACAATGAAATATAAGCAGGAATAGTCATTGCAGCATTTTATACTGTAATAGAAAAGAATTGTAGGCAATTTAAATGTTTCACCGATATTTCCATTTTATGATATAGCATGCAGTAGACTACTATGTGGTTAAAATTAATGAGCCAGAGCTAAATATATCAATGTGGATAAATCTCAAAAACATTATGTTAGGGGATAAAAACAAACCACAGGAGAACTTATAGAGTATGATCCCATTTTGTACTGATTAAGACTGTACAAAACAATGTATATATATATATATATATATATATATATATATATATATATATGTAGTTATGGTAGTGAAAATTTCATGGGACTGAACTGTAATTTAGGATGGTGATTATCTTTGGGCAATGGGGTGGGGATGAAATCGAGGAAGAATCGACAGACATGATATGTAATGATTTATTATGATGATCATTATCATTATTGGCAGCAGTGGTGGTAATGGCAGTTTTCAATGTTAAGTAAATCTGGCAAATGTTAATACAACTGGGTTCTCTATAAGTTTTCTCATTGTTTCATACTTTTAAAAAATCCCTGGTGACTTCTCTAATTGAGTAAACCAGGGCAAAGTGAACCTGGGCATGTTTAGACTGTAACTTTCCTGACTTGCTTCAACATTAGGAAGGAATTGTAAGTATCACTCACCAATTCCTCTGATTGCCTTACGAATAGCATCAGCATCCACCGATGGGCTAAAGCCTGGATAATCTCTCACTGTTCCTCGAGGTCCAACCTAGGAGGAAAATATGGGAAAGGTCCACTAGTTCAAAACACCTCTTTATTTATATTACAAATGCATATTCTCACCTGCTTATGGGAACCGTGATAGACCCACAACTTGCACCCCTTCTACCATTTCAGGTGTGGTTCAAGAGTTTCCCCTCAAACAGTCAATATGACTTCTACCACATAGATTGTGAGGTATCTCTTTTTATCTTGTGCAACAAATTACAAATATAAAACATTGCTTCTTTAGAGCAACGAATTGCGTCAATCTTGGTGAATCTGAAAAGTATTTGCTTTAAAGTGGCATCGGCATAAAAGCAATAAGAAAGCCGAACTATCCTACATCCTCTTTCCTCTTTGTTGTTTTTTTTTTTTTTTTTTTTTTTTTTTTTTTTTTTTTTTTTTTTTTTTTTTTTTTTTTTTTTTTTTTTTTTTTTTTGCGGTACTAGGGATTGAACTCAGAGGTGTTCTACCTTCGAGCTACACCCTCAGCCCTATTTTTTACTCTTTATTTCGAAACCGGGTCTCACTAAGTTGCGGAATGCCTAACTAGTAGCTGAGGCTGGCCGCGAACCCGGATCCTCCGGTCTCAGCCTCCCGAATGCTGGGATTACAAGCGTGCGCCACCACGCCCGGCTATCCTCTTTGTTTTCAAGTGATAATTCAAAGCTTTTCACTGCATCTCACATAGAAGTAATTGTGGCTTACGGACTTCAAGATGTTTTAATTAATAGTGACCATTGTCCTTGGGGAACCCTACACTAAAGGACCCATAAATGAAAACCCTATTAGGATTGTCTGTTCTTAAGCTCTGTTTAATGGATATGCAATTGTGGCTGATAAATTCCCTTCTAAAAGCTCCATTGACATCATAGATCTTCAGGAATTGCATAGAAATAAAAAATGCCACACTGCCAATTTTTAGCACATAAATTAGAAATATGTCATTTATCTGAGAAAGACCGTACTACTGAAAGAATAAAATATTCTAAAAATGCTTAAGAGACCATAGAAGGACAGCTGCAAAGACACTGAGAAAAATCAAAGTGAGTGAACATGCACGTTTGTAGTATATCCTAACTCTTTGAATAAAAATCTGTCTTTGCAGTAATAATATTTTCTTTTTAAGCAGAATTTTCCTATACTGTTACTAATATTGGCTCTGTTGTCTGGTATTAATATAGCTTCACTTAAGCTCTTCTGAACTGTTTAATATTTTAATGAAAGGACATTATCTTGTCACATTAAAATGAATGGAAAATTAACATTCCAGCACAGTAAAAAATGATAGTCTGTTGATTCAATAGACCAAATTAATAATTTATTTCAATATAGTCAAACATTTTTATCTTAAAACACCCCCAAAAAAGTTTTTAATGTAAAAATAATTATAAGAAGTTAGAAACTAGTTGTGGATATGCCAGTTCTGAAGATGCCTGTAAGAAATCAATCATTTTAGCATATTCTCTTTGGAGAAGTCTCTTTCCCTGAGGGTTAATAAATATTTTACAGATTTGCAGAGCCACCTGGCTTCATTTCAGTTCTATCCCTCTGTGAACTTTTGTGTTTCTTTTACCCATGCTAGACCTTCCATACCTGGCACTTTATAAGAACAACTACTGGAGTATTTGCATGCTGTGTGCCCAGCACTTTATATATGTTAAACGTCACAGGCCCAGCAGCCCAGAACATAAGAGGGAGCCAGTTCACATCAATGGCACCAAGATTTAAGAAGATTGGAGAATTTGATCAAATCCACACAGCACGCTGTTCTAGCCTCTGCCTGGTGTTTTTTAAATTATAATTCCTATACTACTTGGAGCAATACTTACAAATACATATGACCAAGTTGGGTGTGATGGCACATGCCTATAATCCCAGCACTTGGGAGACTGAGACAGGAGAAACCTAGGGTCAAGGCCAGCCTTAGCAACTTATTGAGACCCTCAGCAACTTAATAAGATCCTGTTTCAAAATAAAAAATAAAAAGGCCTGGAGAAGTAGTTTGGAGGTTCAATTCCCAGTACCAAAACCAAACACACACACACACACACACACACACACACACACACACACCTGTATGAACAGACTACATCTTAGATATACAGAATCATAGTCTTAGAGACAGTAGATTCTATTCTACATGTTTAAGAAGCTTCCTGTGTAATTCTGTGCCACCTGGATATTTACATGGTTGCTTCTGAATACAAGATGACAACACTATGGTAGAATCCTAATTGGTCATGAATTATGAAAACTCAGGGTTTGCAATCAGAGCTCAGAATGCACCTATGCCTTCAATGCCTTCTCCCACCTACACATCAAAATATGCTCAGATTCCAATGTGTCAGGCTAGAAGAGGATGAAATTCCTAAACCATTCTGCAACTTTATGTCTAGCAATAATTAGGTGAGGAGAAACAACTTGCTTAATTAAAAGAAATGAGAAAAGCTAAAGTGAACATGATATATGTGGTTGAAGTCATATTGCCTGTGGAGAGAAACACACCAAGTACTGTGTGTGTGTATGAAGGCATCGATTCAAAGTTCACCCTGATGTGTAATTACAACACACCAGTAAAAGTATTATAAATAAAAGACCCCCTCACACACACATATATACACACTAACTTGAAAAAGGACACAGAGATTATTTATTTATATATTATGTATGTGTGTGTGCGCGCTCCCGTGCACGTGTGTGGTGTGGATAATCAAACACAGGACCTTGTATAGAACAGAGGATAGACAAATGCCCTACTACTGAGCTACACCCCTAGCCCAGCACATGGAAATTGTGAAGTAGACTTCTAGTCAAATATTTTAAACTCCTTCAGTTACTTAAATGAGCAGTATTATAGAATTGACCAACCTGGTTGCCCAGATCACTCAGGAATACTTATATACTTGCAGAAAAAGGAAAAAAAATTCCCATAAAATAAATTAATGGAATGTTTATTCTAACACATCCCAGGCAGTGAGCAAAGTGATTTATAATCTCTTATTTAACTTTTTCAATGACCTTAATGAGGTAGATTTTATTACTTCCACTTAAAAATGGAAGAAACTCAGTCTTGGAGAGATTATTTGCTTAACAGAACTCAGCTAATAAGAATAGCTCTGGAATTTAAAGCCATCTCTGTCTGACTAAAATGCCCAGTGCTCTGCACACCACTGTGCCTAGCTGGGGTGTGCCACCCTAGCAGTTCTCAAAGTGCAGTGTGTGGATTCGCCCTGTCCAAATCACCTGGAATTTAGTGGTAATATAGGCTCTGCCTCACTCTTACTGAGTCACCAGCTATGGAGCTGGGATTCAGAATCTGCCTTAACAAGCCCTCCAAGAGATTTTAATGCACATTTTGAACCACCGCTTCATTTCACTCTCAGTTGCCTTGAAAATCACAGCAACAATGAGCAAACAAGCCGTGGATTCTTTCATGGGTGTGGAAGATGAGGAATTCAGTGATGAGCTCATTGTTTCAGGAATGTTGGCCTTTTTACAGCCAAACAAAGCTGTTTGCATGGCTCGCTTCATTGCAGGCTCAGTGTCTTGCAGTTTAAATTACTAATCAATACTTGGCTGAGTTTATTTCCAGTAGCCCTAGTACCCTAACATAATGTCAATACTTGTGTAGAACATTTCATGATACTTGGCACAAACTATTTAAAAAAATAAAATAATAAAAAGAAAGTTTGATCACATTTCCATCCACATCCCTTAAACACATTTGGTTGCTTTTCTTTCTTTTCTCAAACTTGATATTCACATGTCTCCAAAAGGAAAATGATGCTGAAACCAGCTGGAAAACGAATTAAAACAAGGAATGTCTAAATAAAACAGGAGAATAACAGGAGGTCTTTATAGGAAGAACAATTGCTGCTACTCATGATGCATCAAGAACTGTGCTAAGCATATTTTCTACATTAGCTCATTCCATCCCATAATAAACATATAAGGTAAATACAATGTCCTGTTCACAGATGATGAAACTGATGCTTAAGAAACTCACCCAAATTCACACAGATAGGAAGAGGTCTGCGCTGTCAGCCTGTGCTTCTAGTTACAGACGAGGCTGCATCTCATTTGAATCATCTTCCTCATGCCAATATAATCTTCCCTTTTCTAAAACTACCTTTGGAGGTCAGTCACAGCACATGATGCCATAAAGCCACTTCGGAGCCAAAGTAGTCCCGGGAAAAATCTCCTGCTATCCTAAGAAGTCAATCTGTCCTTGACTCATAAAACATCATTGTATCGATTTCTTCATGCAAAGTGTATTGGGTTTGCCAGAAGCTAAACATTTATATTCAGAAGAATGAATAAAAGAGAAAAAACATAAAGTGCCAGCTCTGTTGTCATAAAACATATCTAAAGCCAAATGTTCCAGAGCAAGAATAGCAGCAACTGCAGGTACATTTTGAAGGTGAGGCCAAGCTGTATCTCTTCTTACTTCAAAAACCTTATAAAGGCCAGGTCCAAAAATTAAGGCTTCAAATCAAAGCCTCGGACACTACTCCAGGATTTGGGAGTGGTTACAGAGCAGGAAGAAGGGATCACTGGTCAGTGCCAAGATGCTCTCTTGGGTCGTGAAGTTTGATGATACAAGGAGAAACGGAGCAGACAACAAAAAGAAAGCAAACAAAACTTGGAAAATGTAAGACCTCTTGTTCAGTGTTTCAAGTAAGAAGTAGTCTTCAAATCAAAGGAAGTTTACTATGAGAGGCTCCAAAACAAAATACAGTCAAATGGGGCAAGTGGTCTGGGTTGAATTGCTCCCTTCCCTGAGAGATACATTGAAATCCTATAAACAGCAGCACCACAGAACAGGACTGTATTTGGAAACAAGGTCTTTGCAGATGTAATTAGTTGAGATAGGTCATACAGTAGTTGGTTGGGCCTTATTTCAATAGGACTGGTGTCCTTAGAAGAGGACAGCCTTCTGAAGACAGAGATACACAGGGAGAATGCAATATAATGAGGAAGGCAGAGACTAGGAATATGCAGTTGCAAACTAAAGTCTACCAAAGTTTGCAAATGTGGGTGATGAGACCGTACCTCCCCCAAATATGAAGTCTTGTTGAGCTGAAGGAAAGGAAGGAGAGACTAGTATAGAAGACCTCTGTGCCTTCCCTCCACTGCCTGGACCCAGGACATAGATTTACAAAGACAAAAGGTGTCCTGCCCTGCCTTCACCAGAGAGAACAAAATGGAAACACTGGAGACTGGTTGGGGCCTTTATCAGCTAGGGATGGTAGTAGAGAGATTTCTACTGGCCAGCTTTACCAAATATCTACTATCTGCTAGTTATCTGTCTTTCCATCCCAAATTGCTGCTCCTAGACTCAAAGCCTTCTCTTCTCATTTGTCTTGTTACTTCTCTAAAAACGTATTCTTCTTTGTTGAATATCCTATATAGGCTGGAATTCAAAGCCACCTCTTTGAAAGCTACTCATTCTCTAGGGGTCTCCCATCTATATATGGAATATGCATGTCAATTTTCTTTTGTTTTTGGCTTTTGGAACAAGGGTCAATTCCAATTGTGAATATATGGGGGTTATTATCACTCTCCTATAAGAGCAAACCACCAGAAGCTAGGAAGAGACAAAAAAGGACTCCCCTACAAGTTGCAGAAGGAAGATGGCCCTGCAGACACCTTTGTTTTGGACTCCTAGCTTCCAGAATTCTGAGACAATATATTTCTATTGTTTGAAGCCACTGGCCTGTGATACTTCATTAGGGTAGCCCTAGGAAGTGAACACAGCAGGTGAGACAGAGAAAAGGTTGGGCGCAATCTGGACCAAGGCTGGGTGAAGGGTGAAGGGTGAAGGGTTCTCGGCCATGCAGCTCTCTAGGCAGTCCAGAGCAGCAGGAGGTGCTGACCACCCTGTCATCAGGCGAGACCCGCAGCCCTCGGGGTTGCCTGAGCACGGCTGACATGGTGGCTTTGTTTGCAATGCCTCTAAGAGGTCCAAAGATGTTTGCACTCATTCTTGTGCTCAGCCAAGTGGAAGATAGTCATACTTTTCAGCTTTTCTTTGTGTTTAAACACTGATTTCATCAGGAGCGGTCTCAGAGCAAGAGCATCGGAATGTGATAAGAGAGGAGGGTGTGGGCTGGAGCAAACAGATGAGTGGGTCTCAGGCATTAGGGAAGATGGGCAAACATGCAATTCATGCTGGGTTTTCCATGAAGCAGGGATTACCAGAGGAAGCCTCACCCCTCAGGAGCTTGTGCTCCCTGCCCTGCCTTCTTGGGCTCCCCTGTCTCACTCTCTGGGTATCTTCCTGTCACCCCAGTAGCATTTATTCTGCTCTGTCCACTCCTCCCCTAGGCCTGACATCTGTAAAGCATGCATTTATGAAGTGAAAAGTCACTTGGGCACGGGGGTGCATGGATCATAGGTTCGAGGCCAGCCTTAGCAACTTAGTGAGACCTTGTTTCCAAATAAAAAATAAAAAGAGCTGGGGATATAGTTCCTGGGTTCAATCTCAAGCACCACAAACAAAACAAAACAAACAAACAAAAAACCAAGAAAGTCCTTTTGACTTCTGCTGTTGGTTACTTCTTCCACTCCCCCTCTGTATGCTGAGAGCTCCAGCTCAGATTTCAAGTTCTACCAAATGTCTTGTATTTTCAATGTCTACTTCATCAGTTTTGATATTTTACTTCCTCCCAAGCTATTTCTTCTCCCACCCCCACCATAGCAATTACATAATACTATCTTGTACTTTATATATACCTATTTTTTATTTTTTAATTTGTTTTTTTGGTAGTGGGGAAGGAACCCAAGGGCATTCTACCTCTGAGTTACACCCCCAGCCCACTTTATTTTTTATTTTGAAACAGGGTCTTGCTAAATTGCCGAGGCTGGCCTTGAACCAGTGGTCCTCTTGTCTCAATCTCACACACGTACTGGGCTTAAAGACGTTAGCCACACCCAGCTTACATCTGCTTATTTTATCCTCAAAAATACTTTCTGAGGCAGGTGCTATTAATACCCCTATTTTGTAGGGGAGGAGATGGAGGCACAGAGAGGTGAAGAAACTTGCCTAAGGTCACATAGCTAGTTTGTGACACAGCAGGATTCGAACCCAGGCAATGTGGCCCCAGCCTTTGTACTCATCCCGTTTTTCCTGCTTCTACAATCATTCTCATCCCTCTAAATGGTACCATCAGACACCAGAAATCTGGAGTCTCCTTCATCTCCCTTTCCCTCCAAAGCCAGTTCCTCACCAAGGCCTGCCTCCCCAGGGTCTTTGTCCCCGCTGTCTTCCAAGTCACCAAACTCATGCTCCTGGATGCAGACATTGCAGTAGTTCCTCCCTACTTCCTTCTGTCACCCACCCCCCTCCAATTGTTCCCACATAGCAGCTGAGGATCTGCTAAAGATCAGAGTCAGGCCACGTTACTCCCCTTCTTGATACCCTTTTCTGGACCAGAATAAAGTCCAAACCCCTCTCAGGGTCCTACCCTCCTTCTTTGCTCTCATCTGGAGCCTCTTTCTGCTTTGAACATCACACTTCAGTTCTCTGTGACCCCAGCAGGTATACTGAGCCCTTCCTGCCCCAGAGCCTTTGTTCATGTCATCTCTTTTGTGTGGAAGATCTTTCTCCCTTCGGGCCTCTTCTTCCGGGCCATCTTCTCTGACAGGCCTCCCCCGGCACTTGATCTGAGTGGTCCTCTCCTGTTTTTCTCCATCTCAGTAACCCTTTCCCCTTTAGGCACACAGCATTCAGTAACTTCTAAGTGTTCAGATCTGTCTCTCTACCTTCTCTAGAATTAAGTTCCAGAGGGTGGAAACATATTGTTTCACTTACCACCAAATATCCAGCTCCTAGCCCAGTGCTTAGCCCCCAGATAGGGGTTTAATAAGTAACTGAATCTGCCAGGTGCAGTGGTGTATGCCTGTAATCCCAGTACTTGCGAGGCTGAGACAGGAGGATTGTGGGTTCAAGGCCCACAATCCTTATTTTGACACGTAGACACTGTTTCAAAATAAACTAGGGAACTGCAGTGACAACACCCACTCTCCAGCTACCTCACTGCTATGGGGATGAGATCAAGAACATCCATTGTTTGTAATCTGGGAAGAATTTGAAGAATTTTTTTTTTTTTTTTTTGCATAGATGACCAGAGTCATTGATGCATGACTACATGGCATGATGACAAGATGCATTATTTTGTGGGTTATTTATGTGTTTGCTTGGGAGCTGACAATTAAAATGTGTTGTTGCAGATTTTTAGAGTGCTTCCTAATGTAAAGTAAACCTAGAGAAGGAAACTACTTGAACAGTTCATGGGAAGACTATTGGGATTCTTGGTGGATCCTAAAGCACTGTAAAGAAGAGATGTGATACATCCCCGACCTCTTTCTATTCCTCTCACTTCATAGGGATTTTCTTGCTGCTCTCAACTGCACCTCCCTGGTGTCCCTCAGAGCTTTACACTTCCTGCTCCCTCTGCCTGGGTGCCTTTTTCCAAGATATTCTCCCAGCCCACTCCTTCACTCCATGTTGACTTCTGCTCAGGTGTCTGGGCAGAAAATAACACACTTCATCATTCTCTTTACTGCCTTTGTTTTTCCCTACAGCACTTAAAACTGACTTTATATATTATACATTTCTTTGTGTACAGTCTGTCTTCTCCCATAAAATATAGGCTCTATGCTTTTTTATTTCTTTTTCTCTGCTATATCACCAGGGCCTAGTCTGGCACATAGGAGATGTTTAGTAAAAATATATGAACAAAAAATATTATCTTGTCTGGGGCTTGTTTCTTTTGATAATTCTCAAATGACACCATCAGATTTTCAGAGCTCCATGTCATCTGTCAAGAATCCTACAAATGCATTTTTTTTACCTTTTCTAAACCCTGTTCACAAGGAGCTTTCACTACTCTTATTTAAACATGCTTCTAGAATTTAGATGATTAATTTTATCAAGAACATGGGAGTTAAAAATAAAAGGAGCCAAGATTTGATAATAGAGGACAAGACACACCAGAATTTTCTGCCCTTTTGGCTTATTCTCTTTTAACTCATGAAAGAAGCATATTTTAATCTTATTGTATAGCACTCTAAAATATTTATCTTTTTTCTGCTTTTCATCCACTAAAAATAGACTTTCAAGAGAATCTAACCATACTTTCTCCCCTTCACAATTCTTACTCTCTAATTGAACACTTTTTCTTTTCCCCTTGGTCTCTGATTTATCAAGCTTATTCAATGGCTACTCCTTCAGTTTAGAAATTAGGCTTTCATCATGATTAAATGTGAAAGAGCAATCCTCCATCCTTCATAGCTGGGCTCGAACCCAGGAGCAGCAAAGAACAGTTCTTTGTTGTTCAATCCACTCATTCCTAGCAAGCCTCTCTCTTCTCAGTTATAGAGTCTTTCTTTCCAGGCTTTACCCTGAAACAAAGCTTTAAGGCTCTGATTTGAAACCTAATCTAACCTGTTTTTCATTGACTTCCTGCAGAGGCCAACTGTCCATGTGTCAATATTTACCCAAAGAAGCTTTGGGCAACATGGTTTAAGACACACACACCACACAGGACATTGCAATCATGTTGAGGCGTGCCTAACCAGGAAACAGGCTTGTTCTGCTCAGGATGTGAAAAGTCCATTTTGGAGGAAACAGTTTCTAAGCCAGATCTTCCATTTTTGAGATGAGGTCGAAGGGAGGGAGGCCAGAGGAGAAATTCAGCACATCCACATACCAACACAGGGGTTCTCCACACACATTTGAAGTCTGCATGGAAGAACCAACACACCAGGAAAGGAAGGTGCAGTGAATATCCCTGCCCAAGTGAGAAATATGAAACTGGACAGGGCTCTCAAAACTCCTTGAATCCAGGACCAACAGCATCCAAATGCCCAGAGCTGGTGGCATCTATGGGACAGAATTTGCAAGGCATTGCCTTCCCCAAATTCATTCATTAGCACACTGCAACTTTCCTGAGAATTCTACCACTGGTGTCATTCCTCTGGGTTAACAGCAGAAATGAGACCACGATGTCCTCATTGTCAAACTGCACCAATCTTGTTCCCTGAAAAGAAAGGAAGGGTCAGGTGAAGCAGGGAGGCTGTGCTCCTGATGCCCACCATGATCACATGGCTGTGTGTTAATGCTTCCTCTGTGTAGGTCTGCCTTACACCAGCCGTCCTCACCATTTCCACCACCAAGGAGCCCTTTTAAATTTCTTCTATATAATCCACATATTTAAAGATGATTCTGTCTGCCAATCTTTATTATAAGACATTAACTCATTTTTCCATTCTTCCTCAGTATTAAAGATATGACTAATAATCACAGGTTCTTTTTAATGCATTTATTTATTTTGGTACTGGGGATTGAAAACAGGAGACTTTTACCTCCAAGCTACACCACTAGCCCTTTTTGTTTATTTTTATTTTGAAATGGGGTCTTGCTAAGTTGCTGAGGCTGGCCTCAAGCCTATGATCTTCCTGTCTTAACCTCCCAAACCAATCAGTTCTGATCAGCATTAAGACAGCTAGTTCCATTGGTCTTGATATAAGGTTTTTAAAAAGGAACATGAAATAAAGGAATATAGGAGCACATTTTGGAAACTCTGTGCCTTAATATGAGCCAAATATGTGTATTATAATATTATAATTATATTTATAATAATGCATTTAAATAATGTATGATTTTATAATAGTTAAAATCTATTATATGTACTATTCTTTGTTAATAACATATCATAATCATTGGTAATATTAATTCATTACATAATATTATATTTGCCTGGTTTTTGGCAAAGAGTTTTAAAAACCTTTGGAATTTCCTGAGGGGTGGGAGTGTTTTTGTTATGCTACTGAGGTGACTCCTGCTGGCCCTTAGATAGCTTCAGGATGAGAGCTAGTCATGAGGAAGATCAAGCATGTGATTACAGATTGGAATTTGGGATCAGCCTGACCTCAGGGAAGAAAAGGAAGGCTGGGTATTGAGTTCAATAATGTAGCAAATCATTTGATCAGCGATGCCTACAGAACTGAACCCTAGACCCTGAGGCTCAGAGAAGCTTCCAGGTTGGTAAAGACACTGTTGTGCAGAGAGGGGGACATGCCCTGATTCCACAGGGGAAGGGCATGGATGCCCCATGGACAGGGCCACTCCAGATCTTGCCCTGTGAATTTCCCTTGTAATAATCTATGATCATAAGTATAGCAGTTTCAGTGAGTTCTCTGAGTCAGTCTAGTTGATTTTGAATGTGAAGGGATCATGGAAACTCCTGAATTTATGGCCAGTCAGAAGTGTGAGTTGTACCTAAGACTTGTGATTGACAGATAAAACTGAGGCCATCCTGTGCAAGATGGAGCTCCTAAACCTGTGGGATCTGATGCTAACCCCAGGAATTGTCAGAATTGGATTCTCTCCAGTATACCCTTTTGGAGTGGAAAAACAGCACTATAGGTCTGTCAGAATACATATGTTAAAGTCACTACAAAACATTAAAAATAGAAGTGGTCAGAGCAATTTATTTAGAGACAAGCCATCTGTTTCAGATGGCTTAGAGAACCATCTCAATGGAGAGGATTTGAATGGAGTTGATTTGAAATAAAACCAAGTCCAGGAAACAGGCAGAAACTCCTTTACTAAAAGAGGGATGTTGTTTAGCATGGAGTATGTTTTTAGAATAAAATTATATATTAAAATGATAATTATTGCCACTAAAATCTATAGAATGCTCACCCCATCGTAGGCACTGTTAATGTATTTTATATGAGCTGGTTTAATGCTTACAAACAGATGGTGTTGCCGCTACAATTACACCCATTTACAGATGAGAAAACCAAGGTGAAGGAACTAAGTAATTTGCTGAAGTCAGTATTCAAGAGCTTCCCTATTATTCAACTATGGAGTTATGAAAAGGGAAATTTGGATAGTGATTGGACTGTCTTGTGTGTGTGTGTGTGTGTGTGTGTGTGTGTGTGTGTGTGTGTGTATGTGTGTGATATTGGAGATTAAACCCAGAGGCATTTTACCTTTGAGCTACACTCCTACTTCTATTTTATTTCTTATTTGGAAACAGGGTCTTACTAAGTTGATGAGAGGCTCACTACTTGCTGAGGCTGTCCTCGAACCTGCAATTCTCCTGTCTCAGTCTCCCAACTACTGGGATTACAGGTGTGCACCACTATGCCCTGTTGGTTGGACTGTCTTTATTTGGCTCTTACGAAGCCCTGCTGCACTAGGTACTTGTTAAGGTTAGACACAGAAAGTCTCCCAATATCTATGTAGTAATGTTCAGAGTTGATATAATTAAGTCATGAAGGTTGTAATCTCATAAGTGATAAATCTAACCTAATGGATTTCCTGGGCAGTAACCTAGGCAGGGGGGATGTGGCTGGAGAAGGCGGATCCCTGCGTGTATGGCCTTAGAAAGTGTGTTCTTGTCTTTGAATCCCCTTCCTTGCAGGCCTCCAAGATGTGAGAGCAGAGCCCTGCCTCTCTCCCTCTTTCTGCTTCCTGCTGTCATGCCCTGAGCTCCACAGACGTAACTGGCCTGACATGGACTCAAACTCTGAGATTTACAAAGAACTGTGAGCAATGAATGTTCCTTTCTCTAAGTTGTGTGGTCAGTTGTGCTGGATTATATCAGTGAGAAGGCTGACTGAGACAGTACTTGTTGCTTTATTTACTTGTGCTTTGGAGGAACTTCAAAACAAAGTTGGTAGGCATTGCATTTATATGGAGTTATGTTTTTATCCTTTGGTTCCAAAGTGGCTCTCTATACCTTTTCCTTCATTTGAAAATCAGAATTTAGAACAGGAAAGGAGAATGAATAGCAAGCTGGAATGTTATTAACAGTTCGTGTTGATGACAATAATTATGAGTTAATTTTGAGAAATTAAAGTAGAACATTAAAAAAATCTAAGTTTATAGTTCAAAGAAGTAGGAATTATACTTATCATTGTTGTTTTTTTATAAACATAAGTTATAAAAGTAAGTTTTATAAAAGTATTGATCAGGGAGGAAAGAACTCAATATTAACATGAGAAAGCATTGTAGGGTGCACACATAGACAAAATCCTGCTGTGGTATCTTAGTAAAAAGTCATCCTAAGATATTCTAATTTGTAAGTTTCCTGCAAGCTTGCTATGGATCTAAAGTCAACATATGACAAGGAGCTCTGAGTCCCAGGAGCAAAACGGACACGATATCAGGCCCTTTGATCAAGGGCGAAGTAGTAGAACATATGTCTGAACAGAAATATTTAAAACTTCAAAACCAAGGAAATGTTGATGCAATGGAGACTGTTTATTTATCTGAACCAAACGTACCATTGCAACACCCCAGGACTGGCTGAAATCGGTTATGGCCCAGACACACTTGAAGGTAAATTCCTTAAATAACGAAGTACTTGGCTGTCCTTCAGGAAAAGCTTCCAGAACCCACCCAGGATGGTTTGGAACTGGTGTTTTTGGAATGGACATATGCAGAAGCAGCCAGCTCCTCTAGTCAATGACCTGATGTCCCGAGCTCCAACTCCCCCCAGGAAAAGAAACGTGACCTTTGGAGAGGCAGGATGACCAACTACACCTGTGTGGAAGAACCCTAAAATGCTCCCTTCCCACCACTCAATCAAAAGCAGCTTCTCCCCTCTCCTTTCCAACAAATATGTCACTACAAACCGACTGGGGAAACAGAGTTGAGCTGCTTTGTAGCTCTTGGCCTCCTCACTAGTTGACCATGTTATACAGCGTTTCTTTTTTTCAAAAACCTGGTGTCAGAGTATTGGCTTCTATGTGCATCGGGCAGTGAACCCTTCCTCCATAACAGAACTTTGTGATAAATATTTACAGTGATAAGAGTATTTAACAGCTGTAAGCTGGGTATGGTGGTACACGCCTATAATCCCAGTGCTTGGCAGGCTGAGGTAGGAAGACCACACATTTGAGGCCACCTTGTATAAATTTTCTGAGATCCTGTTTCAAAAATAAAAACTAAAAAGGGCTGGTGGTGTAGCTCAGTGATAGAACACCCCTAGGTTCGATCTCCACTACCACACACAAAAAAGGGTAGGGTATTTGCAATTGTAAATCTGAATTTTTGTTAAATCATAATCATTTTCAAGTGTGCCCTTTAGTAGTGGTGAGAATATTCCTGCTGTTCTGAAAGAGATTACCAGAACTTTTTTCATCTTGCAGAACTCGAACTCTATCCTGAGTAAACAATAACTTCTTTTTTTCTTCCCATGGCCTTTAGCAACCACCATCCTGCTTTCTGTTTCTGTGAATTTGAGCATTTCAGAGAGCTTATATGAAGAATCATATAATATCTGTCTTTTTATGACTGGATTATTTTGCTTGGTATAGCATGTTCAAGGTTCTTCTGCTGTAGCCTGTGACACGATGTCCTTCCTTTTAAGGCTGAATAATACTCCATTGTGTGTATAGACCACATTTTGTTTAGCCATTCATCTGTCGATTGGCTTTGGGCTGCTTCCACCTCTTGGCTACTGCAAAGTATTGCAATGAGCATGAGCATATGAGCATCTCTTCAAGACTTTGCTTTCATTCTTTTGGATTTATACCCAGAAGTGGGATTGCTCAATCATATAGTTGTTTTATTTTTAATTTTGTGAGGAGCTACCATGTTGTTTTCCATAGCAGTTCTGAGTTCTTCCCTTCCCTCCCTCTCTTCCTTCCTTCCTTCCTTCCTTCTTCTTCCTTCCTTCTCCTTCCTTCCTTCCTCCCTCCCTCCCTTCCTTCCTTCCTTCCTTTCCTTCCTTCCTTCCTTCCTTCCTTCCTTCCTTTCTGTAGTACTGAGGATTGAACCCAGGGGCATTCAACCTCTGAGCTATACCCCCATCCCTATTTTATTTTTTATTTTAAAATAGGGTCTCACTAAGTTGTGGAGAGCCTCGCAAAGTTGCTGAGGCTGGCTTTAAACCTGCGGTCCTTCTGTCTCAGCCTCCCAAGTACTGGGATTACAGCGTGCACCACCATGACTGGCTCTGAGTTGTTCTTAATCTTTGCTCTCTGAGATTTCACTCATATATACTAGTGCTTTAATTTGGGAAGAGGAGAAAAACAGGAAAGGAACAAAAAAAGAGGTTGTAGAAGGCTCTCTTTGGCTAGGGCCTCTTTCTTTACTGCAGCCGGCCCCCCTTTCTGGCCCATTCTCCTAACATCTCCTGAAGCAACCAGACTCCTTGCCCCTTGGGGCAGGCAGAATAATGTCTCTCTCCTAAAATATCCACTCAGTAACCCTTAGAGACAGTGAATGTGTTATGTTACATGACAAAAGGGACTTTGCAGATGTGATTAAAGTTCCACTCATTTAAGTAGAGGATAATTCTGGATTATCTGGGTGGAGCCAGTCTAATCCCGAAGCCCTTAAAAACAGAAAACTGTCGCAGCTGGAGGAAGAAGAGGACGGCAGGAGAGAGATATGCCAGAAAGGAGGCCAAAGAGACTCTACCCATGAGAAGGATTCTGTGCAGGGTTGCTGGTTCTGAGAGTAGAGGCCAAGTGCAAAAGGCAGCAGAGGCCTGTGGGAGCTGGAGGCCAGCCTTGCAGAAGGCAGGAAGCAGATAAAGACCTCCAGTTTATAACTGTAAGGAACCTAAGTTCTGCCCACAGCCTCTGTGAGCTGGACAGAGGATTCTTCACAAAGCCTCCAGAAAGAAACGCAGCCCTGCCAATGTCTTGATTTTAGTGCCGAGAGACCCATTTCTGGCTTTGAATATATAGAACTATGAGATGATAGATAGAGGTTGTTTTAAGCTGTTAAATTTGTGGTAATTTGCTATGGCTGCAACAGGAAATGAATATACTTGTGCTCACATTGGTGCTGTGGATTTGCTAATGGCAAGGCTAGAATTTTGGAGAGGTGCTTTTTTTCTTTTTCTTTTTCCTGTGATTGTGCTAGAAGTTCACATAGATCTGGAAAGAGTCAGAATTAGCTTCCTGTTCAGTGGTCTTAGAAACATGTGGGGCCAAGAGAAGCCCTAGGTCAGCAGTCAGCGGTCAGCGCATCTTCCTCTCCACTGCCAGGCAAAGGGCTGGTCACATCTCTACATGCTTCTCTTTAAATTCCCCTGCCCCTTACTTTAGATACATATGTTCATGTTTTAAAAACAACAAAAAGTGCAAAGGGTGATAAGTTGAAAAGTAAAACCATTCTTGCTCACAATCCCAACCTTCTAGAAAGTTTTCATGTTATACAGTACACACACACACACACACACACACAAACACACACACACACACACACACACACACACACACACAGTAGGGATTGAACTCAGGGGAATTCTACCTCTGAGCTACACCCCTGCCCTTTATAGTTGTATTTTTTATTTTGAAACAAGGTCTTGCTGAGTTGCTGAGAGCTGGCTTTGAACCAGCAATCCTCCTGTCTCAGCCTCCCAATCATACAATATAGTCTTTATGTAGATCTGTTTTTCCTTTCTTTTAAACAGAATTACATACTATTCCGTAACTTTTTCCCATTAATATGTCTGGGGACATTTTTTTTTTTTCACTTTTCTAATGTCTCTACACATAGCTGACTCCATCTTTTCCCATGCTTTTTAATGATCACAGAAATATGGCTATCAGTTACAAATGAATAACTTACTAATTCATGCCCTGTGAAAGGCTATCTATGCTGTCTAAATATTTTCACTAGTATAAATTAATGTCTTTAGGATCATATATTTCTTAACTGTATGTAAATTTGCCTGTATAATACATACTCAGAAATGGGCTTACTGGGTTAAAGGACATGTATGTTTAAACATTAACAAATATTACCAAAATACTATCCAAAAATATACCAAATTTATTCTCCCGTGAACAAAGTATAAGAATATGTGTCTTGCCTACAGCTTCTATAGTACTGGTCTTACTATATTTTTTTTCACCTTAATAATTTCTTAGATAGAAAATGCCCTCTTGTTGTGTTATTTATGTATCTTTAATTCTCTGTGAGGTGTAGCATCTTTTTATATGTTAGCTGGATATAATTAATTTAATTTCTTATTTATGTTTCTTACCAATTTTTTTCCATCAAGTCTGTATTTTAAATTGATGTATTCGTTACTTGTGTGCTAAGGAATTGTTTTTTGTCTGCAAATATTTTCCCCCATAGGTTTTCTGATTCTACTAATAGTATTGTTTACTGTCACTATTGCAAATTTACATGTAGTTAAGTAAATCAATATTTTTCTTTTAGGCTTTTGGTTTGGGGTCATGGTTGTAATTGCCTTCCTCACTCCAAGTTTATTCGGATGGATGATGCTTCCCAAAGTCTCCAGAAAGGAATGCAGCCCTGCTAATGTCTTGATTTTAGTGCCAGGAAACCCATTTCTGGCTTCTAACATGCAGAACTATGAGATGATAGTTTCATTTTATCTCCACCCATATATTATCTCCTTCCTATCTGTATTTTATCCATCTGAAGTTTATCTTAATGTAATATGGGAGAAGGAATACAGACTTACTTTATCCCCAAACAACAACAAGTTTTTCTAACTTGAATTATTAAAGCCATCTTTTCTTCATTGATATAAAATGTCATTGTTATCATAGAATAGAATCTGAAGTTATGTACTAAATTTATTCTGTTTTTGACCTCTCTACTTCAGTGTCATCACAAATTACTTTAGCTATGCAACTTTCATATTTTATTTTTAAACAGCCTCTATCTTTTTCACTGGCTCATTTTTTTCCAGGTGAACTTTTTCATCATCTTTCAAAACATTTCCTGGTGTTGTGAAGGCTTGATTTTTACTTACCCAGATAGATGCCATGATGGCCCTCCTTTTTCTTGACCGGAGATCACACTAACCTATTGAAAGAAAAAAATAATTACTAACTTTATAAATCTGTGATTTAGAACATGATAACCTCAGTCCAACTCTTAATCTTTAATTAAAAAATCAGAAGGCAACATTCAAAGAAAAACCTTCTCAGGAAAAGGAAATTTTTTTGTCATCAGGAATTCCATTTACTAAGCAAGTATTTCCTGGACACCTGCCACATACAAAGGAATGTGCTACTTCTGTGAAAAATCTCTACACCTAAGGGGCTTACAAATATGCATCCTGGGTGCAGTGACATGCGCCTGTGGTCCCAGCTACTTGGGAGGCTGAGGCAGGAGGATCTCTTGAGCCCAGGAGTTTGAGACTACCCTGAGCAATAGAGTGAGACTCTGTCTCCAAGGGATGGGGGTAGGGGGAGCATAGAACTATCTCTGACTTCTTTTAACCAGGACAGGCTTGTCATCACAGTGGCAGAAAACAGAAACAAAAAAGAGGAGGAGGAGGGAGAAGAAAAGAAAAGAAACAAAACACAGGAAACTGATCTTTCCCACCAAACCAACACAAATCTTAGCTGGCTTCAGTTAGATCCCGTATTTGGTTGTGAAACTTCTATGCACATTTTGCAAGGCTTGATGCTGACAGCCAGTTACAAACAGATATCTGCTCTTTGAGGAGAGTAGTCCATTGTTTGGAAGGTGCAGAGGAGAAAGTAGTAGTTCTTTGACCAGGAACCCAGGCACACTTTCCTTAAGGAGACATTATTCAAGCATGCTGGCATTTCTCCAGGATTGATTTAGAAATGCAAGCTGCTCCCACCCATCCTGGGAAGAAACTATTCTAAAATTTCAAGTACAGCCCAGAGCAAAGTTCAACAGGAAATAACACCAATAGTCCCTGGAAATATTTAGCCCAGAGTTTCTCAGGCTCTCTTTAACCTGGGGCAATCAGCTGCCTAGTTACAGAATTTAACCCTCCATATCTCTCTATACAGTAGACAAGTTGATATAGTTCTGGTTTTGGGGTGTGTGTGTGTGTGTGTGTGTGTGTGTGTGTGTGTGTGGTGTTGGGCACTGAACCCAGGCCCTTGTGTATGGTAGACAAGATCTCTACCACTGAGCTACATCCCCAGCCCTGGCTTTGCCCCTTAATGCTAAAAACAAATTTTTGGAGCCTCAGTTTTCTACTCTGTAAAAAGGGGAGAGGGCTGTTGCTAGTGTTGAATGACATTATATGTATAATAATATCAACCAGCATCTGGTGTTCTTACTGTGTCTAGGCAATATAACAATTACTAGGAGGTTAATTTCTTTTTTTTTTTTTTTTTTTTTTTTTGCAGTACTGGGGATTGAACTCGGGGGCGTTCTACCTCCGAGCTACACCCCCAGCCCTATTTTTTTATTCTTTATTTTGAAACCGGGTCTCACTAAGTTGCGGAGTGCCTCACTAGGTAGCTGAGGCTGGCCGCGAACCCGGATCCTCCGGTCTCAGCCTCCCGAATGCTGGGATTACAAGCGTGCGCCACCACGCCCGGCTCTAGGAGGTTAATTTCAAAAGGCTGGAGATTTTTGTTTGTTCACCAGAGCATAGTAGGTACTGAAAAAATGCTTATTGATCAAATGAATAATTTAATACAAATACAGACCTCACAATAATCTAGTGAGTTAGGTATCATCAGTAACATCTTTGTTCTGTATATGAAGAAGCTGGGAGCACAGAGAGGTACGGTAAGATTCCATGAGGAGGGGACCCTACTAAAGCCAGACAGCCAGACTGCAGAGATATGCATTTAACCCACATGCTTCTGCCCTACCCGAGTGCCTGGCCCACACCTGCCCCAAACTGACACTCAGTATTTGTCAATCCAGTATAATTAGTTACAGTTTTTCCGGTTCAAATTATGAGGTAGTTTAGTCAGGCATGGTGGCACACACGCTTGTACTCCCAGCATTTGGGAGACTGAGACCTGAGGATTCGGGTTCACAGCCAGCCTCAACTACCTAGTGAGGCACTCTGCACAACTTAGTGAGACCCAGTTTCAAAATAAAGAATAAAACATAGGGCTGGGGGTATAGCCTGAGTTCAATCCCCAGTGCTGAAAAAAAAAAAAAAAATTATGAGGAAGTTTAACCTGTTTGGGCTTAATGGATAACATATTTCAGAAATATATATTTTCTACCATGGAAATTTCAAATTTCTAATAAAAAGAGAAGAGATGAAAAATATTACTGATCTATCATTTAACTTTTTAAAATTGCTCCATAACAAAGGCCAAATGATATCACAATAGAACTTTAAAGGATTCCTTCCTGGACCGGATCACAGTAGCTATGTCATTTCCTTTAGCTCCTTTCTTCACCCTTATTTCTAAACAGGTTTCTCAACACAATCAAACGGCTCTGGGAACAAGGGTCTGGTTTTCTTCACATTTTTAAATTCCCTTTTTGTGCAGTGTGAAGTTTCCTGCCTTCGTGAAAACCACATGACAGTATCTTCCTGGAATAGCCTTTTAATTAGTTAATTTTATTTTTATGATGTTGATGAAGAAAGTAGAAACTAGCTCTCTCTCAGGAGGGCCAGTCCTATTCTGTGTTGAACACAGCCTTGGGAAGAATTTAGCCTGAGCAACTTCTTTTCTGCTGTCAAGAGTGGCTTCCAGTTGCCCAGAACCCCCAGCCCCACTGGAAACTACAACTGTCCGTATTTGGTCATCTGCCACCAAATACCGGGATCTCCCACCGGCGGACCAGTTGCCAGGGGGCGGGGTTCATGTGTATTGACTCCATTCTGTTGCCATCAAAGAAAATCAAAGAAAACGGCGAGTCTTTGCAGGGAAAAGTAAACTTCTCCAACTTCCAACGCCCAAATGTTCTAATCCACCTTCTTCTACCCCTAAACAAAGCAAAAGTATAACAAGACAAATTGTCTACATGTAGTGGAGAAAGTGCTCACAGGGTGGGTGGGTTCCAAGTCCTCAAAACAGAGCTCTGAGCCAGCCCAGCTGGGGCACTGGGGACCACTCGACTCCCTTTTCTGTCCCGCGACGTTTAGCAACTGGGAAGCGGAGTCTGCTAACTGGTCCCCCCCCCCCCCTACACCGCAAGGTATGATAAAAAGTGTAGTGCAGCGGGAGCCGGGACACCTGGGTGTCAGCTGGAGTCCCGCCGTGAGCCTAGCTGGGTGACCCTTCCCGGGTACCGCACTTTCGCTCCCCCGAGCTTCAGTTTCCTCGACTCTGAAATGCGGGAAGTGACCTCTGTGTCCACGGAGGCCATTCCAGCCCCCGGCGCCCTCAAGGCCCTGCTCCGTGCGACCTCACAGAGTCCGAGCACCGGCGGCGCGAGGAGCTGCACTTACCTGCTCGCAGTGGGGAAGAGAGCGGGGCTGCAGAGCCTCGGGCGAAGGTGCACGCCCCGGGCGCCGGTGCAAGCCAGTGCTCGCGGCCCGACCGCGCCCCTTCCTCCCGCCCCTCCTCCAGTCTCTGGACGCCACCTGACCGCCGCCCCAGGCCCTGGAAAGGGAAGTCGCACCCCGCCTCGCCGCACACAGCAGCCCCAGCCCTCGCCCCACCCGGTCTCCCACCTGCCTCTCCCACCATCCTCTTCAAATCCGTTGCCTTGGCTTTCCTTTCTCCTTAACTTACTTGAAAGCCATCAAGTTAATTTCAGTGTGTATTTCGTTCTAGGCATCGTGGATTCAGATATCAAACAGTCCCCTTACCTCTCCGAAGCTCACCTCCTGTTACGGGTGACATATATTTCACTCTTGTCACAGGTGTGACGAAAAGTGAAACAGGTATCTAGTGTCTATTTTGTGCCAGGCAGTGTTCTAAATGCTTTACAACTGCACGGATTGAAATCTGTATTACAGCAACTACAATAAGATAGATACTATCTCCTTCATAGGAGGAAATTGAGCAGAGAGGTTAGGTAAGTTAAGCAAAGTCACAGAAGGTAAATGGCAAGGCTACATTTTTGAACCCAGGTATTTAGTAGATTTAGAAGATTTAGTAGATTTAGAAGATTCCCAATCTTCTTGGCTTATCACCCCATTTTCAGAAAAAAATAGTACCCCAGGTACTTCTTCTACTCCTTTATTTTTATTCAGCACCCCAATTGCCCGTGGAGTTACTACCCCTGGCATCATTCCAGCATCTCTCCCCCGGGGGTGGCAACCCCTACTCTGGGAATCTATGGAGGATTTGAAGCAAAGACTTGGGGAGATAACAAGTTGTAAAGGCATCTAGGCATTTGGAACAACAAAACAAATCAAGGAAGCTAAAAATTAAAGCCCTATTTGTGATGGAATTTTGAACAGTTGTATGTTGAAAAATGTAGTAGAAAAATAAAAGCTATCATGTATTGGGTCTCAGGCATCGGAGTAAATGTTTGATTACATTACCTTGCTTTTAAAAAAAAAAATCTTCTAGACAACTCTAGAAGGTGCTATTTGCAGAAGAGAGAACAGAAGTTTGGAGAGGTAAGTGATTTATCCACAGATCACAAAAGTGAAGAGAATCACAGCTGAGAATTGGCCAGCTCTGAGTTCCGCCAGTGTGTCACACCCTGTTTGCTGGGCTGGGCTGAATGACATGTTTCCTGTACTTGGGCATAATTTAGCAACCAAGTGGGAAGCAGTGCAAGTTTTTGAGAGAAGTGGGCATGGGATATGTTTTCTAAAGAGAGAGTTTTACAAGTTCTGTTAGAAATGGATCAGATGAGGAAAAATTAAAATCCTATAGGGAGATTACTAGAGAACCATTTGGAGTGAGAAATAATTAGTAGTGGCATCTCTGAGGGCTGAAGCAAAGGATGGAGGTCAGGACAGAACAAGTGCTCTTGGGGGAAGCTCACAAAGTGCAGTGTGCCTGTGTGCCCCTCTCACTCTGAACTGCATTATGATGTGAGACTACAATGTATCAATAAAAGTATATTTTAAAAAAAAGAACAGGTGCCTCTTTCCTCCTCCCATGGTGGAGGAATGTCTAGGATTCCTTCAAATTAAACCAAAGTAGAGAAGGACACCTGAGAGGAACGGGATGACACAAACGTCCAGAAGAGCAGTCTTCAACGACTCCTGCTATCTCTGCTTGAAAACATTGCTGTTAAAAAAGCTTAAGTGGTAAACTATTTTAAAGATACTACAAGAATGAATAGTGATATTATAATACTATCGATCACCTACAGTCAGTTATACCGTATCGTAAACATTATGCTGTATTCATTTCAAGTATTTCTCAAGATGTTTTTCAGATGTACTGATCTGGTTGATTTTTCTTTTCTTTTCCTCCTATCCTCTTCCTTGTTCTTCCTCGTGTGTGTGTGTGTGTGTGTGTGTGTGTGTGTGTGTGTGTGTGTGTATGTGTGGTACTGGGGATTGAATCCAAGAGCATTCTATCTCTGAGATACACTCCCAACCCTTTTTATTTTTTATTTTGAAATAAGGTCTCACTAGGGTTGCTGAGAGTCTCATTAAGTTGCTGAGGCTGGTCTTAAACCTGCAATCCTTCTGTCTGAGCCTCCCAAATAGTGGGATTATAGGTGTGTGCCACTACACCTGACACAATTAGTTTTTTGTTGTGTGCCGTTGCTGATCCATTTCTCCCTTTCTCAGGAAAGCATTAAGCATAGAAATAACATATTTCTAGCTCTTATAAACCAATAATCCATCAAATATTATTGTAGTGTTTAGAACTGTAATATAATCAATAATACTAATTAACATTTAAAAAGCATCTACCGAATGCCAGGCACTATTCTAAATACTCTGCATACATCATCTTATTTAATTCTTACCTCAACCAGATAAGGTAAGACCTACTATGTATGATTTTTAAAAGACGAATAAACTATACAGGCTGGGTAGAATCTTGACCCAAGTTCACATAGCCAGTAAGTTATATAGTAGAGCTTTGTCAACCTAAATAACAAAGAGAGATTCTCCAAAGAATAATGATATTTACTTGGGAATAGAATAGCATTGCAATATATTTCTAAAATAATTTAAACCAGAACACTATAAATGTATTAGCCATGCATATAGCAGCACAATTCATAACAGCCAAGTTATGAAACCAACGTAGATGTCAACAGATGAACTGATAAGGAAAATGTGTTGAATGCGCACGATGGAATTTTACTCAGCCATTAAGAAGAACGAAATCATGTCATTTGTAAGAAAATGGATGAAACTAGAGAACATTGTGCCAGGTGAAACTAGTCAGCCTCAGAAAGTGAAGGGTTGTGTATTTTCTCACATGTGGAAGCTAGAGAGAAAACAGGAAACAAAAGGGACTTCAGATAAATGAAGAGAGAGACCAGGAGAACAGTGGAAGGGGAGGAGAAGGGAGGTGGAGAGGGGAAAAGGGAGACTTGAGGAAGGAAACAGATCAAATAATGTTATGTCCATAGACTGAGGTATCAACACCCATCTCACTAACATGTATGAGAAGGGAGGAAGAAGGGGGATGGATCTGAAAGTAAACACACCAAGTGCTGTGTGCATGTCTGTTTCTATCACTTGGAACTTCACTATGATGTATAATTACAATGTACCAATAAAAGTATTTAAAAAAAGAAAGTAAAAGCAGAGGGAATATATTTTATTTCATGTCCATGAGGCCAAGGTTACCCTCATACCCAAGCCAGATATTATAAGAAAAAAATATACAAAGCAATATTTCTCATGAACATAGATTCAAAGATCCTCAATAAAATATTAACAAATAAAATCCAACAATGTATAAAAATAATTATACCCCCACACAAATAGAATGTACCCTAAGTATGCAAAGCTAGTTTGACATTCAAAAAACCAGGTAATGTAATCCATTGCATCAACAGGCTAAAGAAGAAAAAAAATAAAATCATAGCAATAACTGCAGAAAAATCATTTAACAAAATCCAAAACCTGTTCAGTAAACTAGGAATAGAAGGAACTGCCTCAACTTGATAAACTATTTGTGCGTGTGTGTGTGTAGTACTTGGTATTGAACTCAGGAGCATTCTACCTCTGAGCTATACCCCCAGCTCTATTTTATTTTTAATTTGGAAATAAGGTCTCACTAAGTTTAGCTGAGAGCCTCGGTAAGTTGCTGAAGCTGGCCTCAAACCAGCGATCCTGTCTCAGTCTCCCAAGTACTAGGATTAAAGGTGTGTGTCACCACACCTTGCTTACTGTATCTCTTAAAGGTCAGAAACTTGAAAATTTCCCACTAAGATCAAGAAGAAGGTGAGTCACTCACCACTGCTTTCAACATTGTTCTGGGAGTCCTAGCTAATACAATAATACAAGAAAAGGAAATAAAAGACATTCTGAGTGGGAAGGAAGAAATAAAACTGTCTCTGGTCAAAACCAACATGATTGTCTATGTAGGAAATCCAAAAGAATTGGCAAAAAAACCTAGTACTAATAAACAATTATAGCAAGGTTGTAGGATATAAAGTAAATGTGCAAAAGCTAATTGCTTTTTTATATATCAGTAATGAACAGGTAAAATTTGAAATTAAAAACACAATATCACTTACACTAGTGCCCCCAAATGAAATATTTAGGTGTAAATCTAACAAAATATGTACCGAATCTGTATGAGAAAAACTATAAAGCTGTGATGAAAGAAATTAAAGAAGAACTAAACAAATGGAGAAATATTCCATGTTTATGGATAGAAAGGCTCAAAATTGTTAAGATGTTGGTTCTTCCTAACTTGATCTATAGACCTGATGCAATCTCAATCAAAATCACAGCAAGTTATTTGGTGGATATTGATTAACTTATTCTAAAATTAATACGGATAGATGAAAGATTTGGAATAGTCAGAACAATATTAAAGAAGAATAAATTTGGAGGCCTGGTACAAACCTGACTTCAGGACATACTATAAAACTATAATAATGAAGACAATGTGATATTGATGAAAAATACACAAACAGATGAAAGAAGCAGGATATAGAGTTCAGAAATAGACCTACATGAATATATTCAATCAATCTTTGACAAAGGGGCAAAGACAGTACAACAGAGAAAAGGCAGTTTTCAACCAATGGTGCTGGAACCACTGGGCTCCACAGACCAATAAATAAATACATACATAAATAAATAAATCCAGACACAGAACTTATATCCTTCACAATCATCAAATCAAGGTGCATCAGTTGTAAAACACAAAACAATAAAACTACTAGAAGATAACATAGATAATCCCAGCATTCGGGAGGCTGAGACCGGAGGATCTGGGTTCGAGGCCAGCCTCAGCTACCTAGTGAGGTACTCCGCAACTTAATGAGACCCAGTTTCAAAAATAAAGAATAAAAAATAGGGTTGGGGGTATAGCTCAGAGGTAGAACACCCCTGACTTCAATCCCCAGTACCGCAAAAAAAAAAAAATAAAATAAAATAAAATAACATAGGAGAAAACCAAGATGAATGAAAAATCTGGCAATGACTCTAGATGAGACACCAAAGGCACCATCTCTGAAGAAAAGAATGATAAGCTGGATGTCTTTAAGATAAAGAAATTCTGCTCTCAGAAGACATTGTCAAAAGAATAGGAAGATAAGCCCTGGTTTGGGGAAAAAATATTTGCAAAACATTTATTAGGTAAAGAACTGTTGCCAAAATATACAAAGAACTCTTAAAACTCAACATTAAGAACACAGGCAATCTTGATATAAATGAGCCAAAGACCTTGACAGGCACCTCATCAAAGAAGATATACAGTTGCCAAATAAGCACATTAAAAGAATCTTCACATCATATGTCATCAGGGAAATGCAAGTTGAAATACCAATGAAATACACTTACTAGAATGGCCAACATCTAGAACTCTGACAACACCAAATGCCAGTGAGGATGTGGAGCAACGGGAACTTTCATTCCCTGTTGGTGAGAATACAAAATGGTACAGCCACTTTGGGAGGCAATTTGGCTGTTTCCTATAAATCTAAATATACTCTTACTATATAATCCAGGAATCACACTTCTTGGTATTTATCCAACTGATACGAAATGTGTATCCTTACCCAAAATTGCACATGGATATTTATACCAGCTTTATTCATAATTGCCAAAAACTTGGAAGCAATCAAGATGTCCTTCGGTAGATGAATGGACAAACAAACTGTGGTACATCCATATACTGGAATATTATTCAGTGCTGAAAAGTGATGAGCAATCAAGCCATGAAAAGACACAGAGGAACCTAAAATGTATATTACTAAGAGAAAGAAGCTAATCTAAAAAGGCTGCAGAGTATGTGATTCCAACTTTATGACATTTTGGAAAAGGCAAAACTATGAAGAGAGAAAAAGGATCAGTGGTTGCCAAGAGTTGTGGGGGCAGGGAGGTCTGAGTAGGTGGAGGGCTCTATAATGGCGGCTATATATCATTATATATTTGTCAAAACTGATAGAATCTATAACACCGAGAGTGAATGCTAATGTATACTATGAATTCTGGGTAATAATGATGTGTTAGTGTAGGCTCATCAGCTGTAAGAAATGTACCAGTTAGTAATGGGGAGGCAGTGCATGTGTAGGCACATGGGAAATTTCTGCATTTTCATCCAATCTTTCCAAGAACCTAAAAATCTTCTAAAAAAAAAAAGCCTGTTACAGAATACTTAATACCTTATGATTTTTATATGTAGTGCTAAGTTCTGTGGAAAGGACTTGAAACATTGTAGGCTTTAGGAGAAGAGAAACATAAAAAAAGATGGAGACAGTTGGGGGAGAGGGCAACACCAGAGAACTGGTAGTGAACATTGTCTTCTGAAAGCATTCCTACTTTCTTTAAGTTAGCGCACTCTATATTTCTCAGTCATGAGATATGTTGCCTTACTCCTATTGCTGTTATTCTGAAAACAGTTTAGTGAGATTATTAATTTAAAGAAAAGGAGTAGGACAAATGAATGGCCGTTCAGATGTTTGTAAACTTCTGGTTTGGTTTACTTACAGTAACTTTAACTGTCAGGATATATTTTGTCTCTTCTTTCAGCAGGATAGTACAGAATGCTTCTTTAGCCAATGCAGGATAAGCTCCTGTGGGAGCTGGAGACTGGGGCTGGTCCTCAAAGCTGGGTCCTGGGAAACGTGTTAGAAATGCACATAAGGCATTCCTGGTGTGCCCTACAGTTTGAGAACCTCTGGCTTAAGAGGAGATGTGATGGAGAAAGCAGAGAGATGAACTTTCTTAAAGTCTAGCGCACTGGGAACTTGACAGATTTGAGATTTTTTTTTTCCCCTATGGTACTGGAGATTGAACCTAGGGGTGTTCTACCTCTTAGCTACACCCCAGCCCTTTTATTTTTTATTTTGAAACAGGGACTCCCAAAGTTACTGAGGCGGTCCTTGAACTTGTGATCTGCCTGTCTCAGCCTCCCTAGTACTGGTATTATAGGCATGCACCACCACATCTGGCTCAGATTTGCAAATCTAAAGTGGCGAGCTTTCTGCCAAGAGAGAAGTGATGCAGATTTGCACTCTGTTCTGCCTTATAACTCCCATTCTGAGATCACCAAGATGGACTATTAAATCTCATATCATCCTGGAAGTCCAAAGACTAGCTTAGGGCTGGTGGAAAATGTTTATTGAGATCTTATTATTTATGCCAGACGTTGAGTAATGCACTTTTTACATGATCTTGTGTCCTATGGAACCAACTGTAAATTAGGTGTGGTTGCTTCTGTTAAGCAAACACATAGAGGCTCAGAGTGATTCAGTAAGTCTTGCAGGTTATAATCCACACACTAGGAAGTAATAGGGCTGGAGTTATATCCTGAAGGAAATGAGTAACAGGTGGTATTGCTCATGGAGGATTTATTTGAACTGTTTCATGTTTAAGGTTTGACCTCTTTGGTTTCAGGGTATCAGCTTTAAAATAAAATGAACTCTAACAGTTTTGTGAGTTTTTCTAGTTTAATAGCTGGGCACTTACCACCATTTAAATTAGAATCATACCATCACATATTATAAAACTAGTATTTTTCCTCCAGAGAACAAATTTTCTCTCAAGGCAGTGTTAGATGATGATAAGATTCTAGAAACCAGGTTTATAATCATAAAAAAATTCAGAAAACATTATTTTTGATGAAATTTTTATGATTCTGAAACCATACATGGCATGGTTTCATCGCTTTATAAGAAGTGTATTTTCACATCCATTTTCTCTCTGCCCCACAGAACTACTTAAGGGCCAAATATAAAGTTTTAGAGCAAAGTTATTGAGGTATACTTAAAATATATGGCAAAATGTGAGGGAAACCCAATTGACCAAGTGGCTGTGAATATTAAATGTACTTTAGTTCTTAAAGTGTGTGCTGGCGCTGGCTTATACCAGCATGTGAAACCCAATTGCTAAATTTACAGGAATTTTACAAGCTGGTTGTTAAATGCAGCCATTTTTTAAAGTTGCATTAAATGAAGCTTTGGCACAGTGGCATGTGACTGTAGTCCCAGCTACTCAGTAGGCTGAGGCAGGAAGATTGTTTTAGCCCAGAAGTTTGAGACCAGCCTGGGTAACACAGGGAGACTCTGTTTAAAAAAAAATTAAATTAATAGGTACAATTGAATAAGTTAACTTAAAAACAAAGGTAATGGCACTCAAAATTAATCACTTTCTAATTATTTTGCTACACTTTATTATTATCAATGCTTGAAGTTATTTATGTCTATTGCGTCTATGTAGTGGAAATACTATATAAACCAGTGCTACTGTACATTTCTTTCCAACTATTCATGCAATGAAATTAAGCTGGGAGGTTAATTCCAGCCATGGTGGGAGTATGTATCGAATAAATCCTGGGAAATGCTACAAATCAGGCCTCCTTTGATTAAAAAAATGGGTAATTACCCCTGGGCATACCACTTTTTATAATAATGAGAACATTTTAAAGAGATCAAATTTGAGTTCAAGTGTTTGTTTGTGATTTATATTTAAACACTGTAAATAACATGAAAATAGAAGAGAGGACCAATAGAATAGAGGAAGGGACCAGGGAGAAGGAGATAAGGAGGGAAAGGAGGTTGGGAGGGAAAGAGCTGATACTGGGGAATGAAAATGACCAAATTATGTGTGTGTTTGTACAAATATGTAACAATAAATCCTGCTATGTAACCATAACATACCAGTTTAAAAAAAGAAAGAAAGATAAATAGCTCAGCACAGTGGCATATGCCTATAATCCCAGTACTTGGGAGGTTGAGACAGAAAGATCACAGGTTCAAGGACAGAGCCTGGAAACTTAGTGGGACCCTGTTTCAAAATAATTTAAAAAAAATTTTTTTTTGAAAAGGTCAGGGGGTTGTAGGTCAGAAATAGAACACCTTGGGTTCAATCACCAGTACCACATATACAAAGAAAGAAAAAGGGAGAAAAAACAAAAACTATATCTGTATCCAAATGATATTGAATTTAAGGACTGTATAAGAATTTGGAAAGATGGGCATGGTGGCATGTGCCTGTAATCCCAGTACTTGGGAGGCTGACTCAGGAAGATCGCTGATGGGAGAGGGGGGAGAGGGGGAGGGGGAGGGAGAGGGAGACAGAATGAGAATACTGGGATTTGAACTCAGGGACATTCTACCTCTGAGCTACACCCCTAGCCACATTTTATTTTTTATTTTGAAACAGGGTCTTATTAAGTTGCTGAGGCTATCCTTGAACCTGCAACCCTCCTGTCTCTGCTTCCCTAATAATACTGGGTTTACTACAGGTGTGCACCACCATGCCTGGCTCCAGAGAGTGGATCTTAACAATTTGTATCACTTGTTGACTAGTTTTAGAACTTGATGGATTTAAACCAAAATGAGCCAAAAGATACAATTCTGCTAGTCTTTTGAGGGAAGGTTGCAGCATGGGACTATGGTATTGTACCAACCAAGTAATGGAATTACTTATGACAAGCATTCAAGCTAGGTTATAAGAGCTTGGGGCCATTTTTAAGGAATGTCCAGTTGTGCTTGCAAAGGCTTTCCAATATTTGAAATTCTGGTGTTCATGTGGAACCTCTAAATAAAATTATCCAGGACAGCGGTCTCAGAGTCATGAGGATGACGAGGTAGAGAATGCAAAGGAGTCATTGCACTTGATTGTGGCTTTGCCAGAGGTGTCAGATGTGTGGTTTGATATTGTCCCTAGGATTCTAGGGCTCAGAGCTGCTCTCAGTGTGCTAAAGTGCTCTTGTTAGAGTTCCCTGTGGCTCGTTTGGGGACAGAATAGACATTGTGGTATCTTAATATTAGGTTGAAGCATACCATGGATATTGGATTATTTAGACTGTGAAATCCTCCATTTCATGTCGTTGAACCTAATAACATGTTCCAAATACAATCTCCCTCCTCAGATCCTAATATGTTTCTTCAAAACCCTAGTCCATGTGATATTTTAAATTCTAAATGGAAAAGTATTTTTGGCAATTCATTTATCAAGATTCCTGAATATTATGGCCATGAAATGTCAGATCTCAGAAACACTCTTAAAGGCAATCCTAGCAGTACATAGATTGGTTCCTGGTACAGCTTCTCCACGAGTCCTAGAGAAATGCACGCCAGGGCTTAGAGTCCACGATTGAGGAGCTAGGTATCGGGTGGGCAGTGAGGGAATCAGGCTCCTGGGAGATACAGGTTAAGAAAAACAAAATCCAGACCCCTCTCCCCTAAGAAGGAAGGTGGTTCCATGTTGTTAATTTGACCTGATCAGGGACAATTAAATGCAGATAAGTGGAACCAAGATGTCAAGAACCAAAGAGATGAGTACCAACCATAGACCCATGGACTATGGCCATGTACAGACCAGGGAACAAACTCGCAGAACAAAACAGTCTCAAATTATCTAAGTTGAGAAACAATAGGAAAAAACAGGGACTTTCTTCATTGATTAATGTCTACACAGAGGGGCTTTAAACATATATAAAGCCCTATGTTCTACATCAATATCAGCTACCCTCTCGGACCCCTCCCCTGCATAGGAGCTTTATTTTTAAGAGTTTTTTTTTTTTTTTCTTTTTTGGTACTGGGGGCTGAACCCAGGGGCATTCTACTTCCAAGCTACACCCCCATCCCTTCTTATTCTTTATTTTGAAACAGGGGTCCACTAAGTTGCTGAGGCTAGCTTCAAACCTGCAATCCTCTTGTCTCAGCCTCCCAAGTACCAGTATTACAGGTGTGTGCCACCATGCCCAGCTTGTGTGGGAGCTTTAATCCTGCTACTCTCTTTTGTGGATCGAGTCGTCTTTGGGGAGAGGCAGCGTGCAGTTGGCAGTGCTTGGCCCAGGCAACACTTGGTCAGTGCCAGAATGCTCCGCTGGACTCTGGAGTCTGCCAAGGCCCCCAGGGGTGATCTGCCTTTCTGCTTGCTTCTCACTGGTATATTGAGTGGACTTGAGGGAAAGGTGGTGTGCAACTGACAGTGCTTGGCCCGGGCTATACTTGGGTAGTGCCAGAAGGCCCTCTTGGACTCCAGAGTCTGCCACGGCCCCAGGGGTGATCTGCTTCTCCACTTGCTTGCTCTTTTAGAATAAACTTCCTACTTTCATTTTCCTGGTATCTACAGATTTCATTCTTCAACTCTGTGAGACAAGAACTCCGTAAAAAACTCGGTATCACTATTAGGCCAGAGACAATACTAGGACATTGTGAAGATCCCATGGTTTCCAGGAACTTCTGGGCTTGGTTCTGGATTCTTCTCCCCATTTCTGGATTCTTTGCTCATCCCTTGATTTTATGGAAACATGCTTTCTCGTCTTACTGAGTTTGCATATGTGCCAACAGAGCCCTGCTGGTCACTGTCACCAGCAGTTTTTGTTTAATCAGGGGATACAGGGACACATTGCACAGGCTTGCAGAATGCCAAGGCTGTCTGGGCTCAGTTCCATTCTGTCTCTGACATTTTTCCCTTCACAAGCTCATAAACTCTTGTTTGGAGTTTGTTCATCTCCAGGGAGAGCTACAGCACGTAATGGATCTTTGCATGTGCATAAAAGGACATAGCCATCCTCACACTGTATCATGTATCTTGAGAAGGTTTGATAATAATAGATATAGTGTGAATAATTATCCTATTGCGTTACACATGGAAATCTAAAGTATTTCTCTTTGTCCTGGGGTTTCAACTGATTGCAAAAGAAAAGTTGTGATGATCAGAAGATATGTAATTTATTTGACATTTTGCTTTTAGCACAGATAATATGTATTTCAGATTTATCACCATTAGAGAGGGTTTTCTCTGAAAAAAAAAAAGGCCTCAAATTTCAGAATGATTTTACCATCTTGGTGGCACTATGTTCATGAGATGAATAATGTAAAAACAACAGCAAAACAAACAACAGACAACCAGACTCTCATTTATTAATACAAATTTATATAGTGGCATATGCTATTTGGAGAAATCAGAAATCCGTAACACACAAATTCATATTGGAAATACAAAAATCACTTCAGAGTCAAGAAATCAGGTTGACAGCACCACAAATGTTTTACTCAGTCTGAGCAGGTGTGTAGTATCCAAGAATAACAAATACTTATATAGAAGTCTGAGACTGAATATCATAAGACTGTGCAAACACATTCCAACACTATTTCCCACTCAACAATAGGAACCTGCAGGAGTCCTCCAGGAGGTCTGGGTATGATAAAAGGGCAGCAAGGCAGAGAAAATGGTGCAGAGCCATTATTTCTTTTAACCTTCACAGCCGGCGTTTGATGGCGTTTGATAGCAAGTAGCAACCCCTGAGGGTTTTTTGTTCCTTCTCACCCGAAGGCATGATATAAAAGGTTAGTAAAACACACACAAGGCATTAGTGAGAAAGTTAGAGAAACTGAAAGCAGAATTTTCATTGAAATATAATCCACATGAGTCATCAAATTATCTGCTCCCTAAGATGAAGTATGAAATGTAAAAGAAATGAACAATTCTACATTAAAGGGGCCAATCTCAACTCCGCAGTACTTGAACAACTGTGAGTCCACTAGAGAAGTACCAGTGTTCAATGGCGTGTCGTAACAGCGTGAACAGTGAAGAGCAGAAGGAAAGGGAGACAAGAACATTGTCAAACCTTAGCTGTCCCGTAGCTCGCCATCTCCAGGTCCCACAGCGGGTGACCCTTGTCACTTCACAACTTGTACATGGAAGCTGCTAGGAGCACTCCTGGGGCTAGGTCTCCCTTCCTACACCAGGTTCATTCTGCCACCTGTCTGTACTCTTCCCCTGCATATATCGTATTTAGTAGCGATGGACAGGGTGTGGGTGAAGAGCAAGTGAGCAAATGGAAAAGTGCTGCTTTCATGTGTAAGCTTTCTGGCACTCAGAGCCAAAAGGAAAGCTGCTCCACAGATGATGGGCTCCCTGCCCTTGCAGAATAAACATCCACCCTCTAGGTTGTTTGGAGAAGATTCGGTGCCCAGATCATCAGTTCTCCAGCCATGACATATCAATTCTGGATCTCAAGCTCTGCCCTGAACTGCCCAAACTGGTCCAAAGTAGCACCTGACCAGTCAGGAGTTTTCGGGTTCACCCCAACACATCCTCCCTTGAAAACTCAACACTCATCTCAGAATGTAAAGTCAAGACTTTCCTCTAAATCCTTGTTCTGGAAGCCCATCCATAGTCTCATTTCCTGCTAATCCATGATTACAACATTCTGGTAGCCTTCTGAGGACCACCGCCAGAGTATTGCCTATGGGAAGTGCTGTTTCTTTGCCTGAATTAGAATATGACGTCATTATTCAAGTAGAAGGGATCATTCCTCTCCTCTACTGGCCGTCATGATATTGCCTCCATACTCTGACCTCCTCTTCCTAAGTTCCATACGCTCACCTCCTCTCCCTTTACCACTCACCCATTGCACCACTCCTTCGTTCACTCCACACGTTTCTGGAGTGCTTGTTATGTGCAAGGCACTGCTGAAGAATGAAACAGGGTGGCTCATGCAGCTCATATTCTCAAGAATCCTGGAGTCTGGTAGAGTTGCCTAAAGCTTTTCATGGTTCATTCTCTCCAGCTTTTAGTACCGTGTTTCCAGCTTGGAATGTTCTCAAAGAGCTTGAATTATTTTAATACAAATATTATACAACATGAATGATCAGTTATCTGCTCAGTGGTTATGGTGTGCCTCCATGCACCAGGAAGATAACATTTTTTTACTCCTGAATAATGGAATTGTGCCTCCAGTTCAAAACAACGTGACATGCATGCTTATGGGTTTTTTTTTTTTTTGCCAATAAGGCAGAAACAAACAAACAAAAAAGAAACAAAGGCAAGTCATGTGCACACTCCACACACAGAATAGTTAAGTTGATATTTGAATACTAAATTACTTTAAGCCACATGTTTATGGCCTTGTCACATGCTGATATGGTAAAAGTAAGCGCCTGAGCTACCAGAAAAGAACCCCCCAAAGAGAAATCCCTGAAACACTGCACCAGGGACTGTGACACACAGCAAGGAGGACCAGCTATGCTTCTGAACTCTGATTTCACTCCAACCTGGGCTTTCTCTCATCTTATTCAAACAAATCACTCACTTACTAATGAAATTAAATACCCACTGCTAGCAAACCATGCGGGTTTGTCTACTATTGGACTGGGCAAAGCCTAGGGTAGCAGGAAAGTGTGGTTGATTTTTTTTAAACATCCAGGGCATACAAAGGATGTTTTGCAGCATCCTTTGTTAGGGTCAGGCCCTTCCTTTCCTTGTGTTTCAGTCCTACCCCCTTTGTAAGTACTTGTAAAGAAATACCCTGGTCTAAAGCACTCGAGACCCCCCTAAGTGAAAAGGGCTCTGGAAAATCAAAGTATACTTAGAGTTCATGGGACACAGGCCAAGTGGAAGCAACGTGTAAGTAGATCTGTTGTGCCGACTAGCAGAATTTTTAGTGGAATCTGGGTGTCAGCAATTGGCACTCTGTTTTTTAGAAGGCCATAAAAAGTCCAAGTAGGAGAAAGCGGGGGGTGGAAGAAACCAAAGGTCCTGTACCCCAGGTGCTCTCTGAGATCTGCCTCAGTCCGCTCCCAATCCTCTGAACTCTATCAGCTAACCTAACTGTCCAACACCTGTACTAATGCTAAAATACTTGCTTTCGAAGATCAGCCTTTCAGAGGCACACCTCGTAGCTGCTGAGAAGTGTATCTACTCCAATATTCTATATTCTGGGGGTCTCAGTGGTTCTTTGTCTCATGAGGTAGCTCAGTTGTGAGTTGATGCATGTGATGTGTGCCGTCCGCCACTCAAAGCTAATAATTTTCCCTTTTTTTTTTATCTGCAAGATTACAAAAATACCAGTATTTCCCCTGTTTTACAAAAATGATTTTAGAAAAAAAAATACACGTGGGTCTCCTCTGCTAAACTTCTGTTCCGTCTTGTAAGTTGTTGTGAACTCTGGCTTCCAGATTCAACTTTTTCACTTTAGCACCTTTGAAGGCACAGGCCCCCTCCGTGTCACTCAGAATGTTGACGTTCCGCACAGTGCAGTACTGTCTGTTCACATTCTTCTCCACCCTGTCCGGGTTCCTCTTGGGCACATCTACCTTGGTGTTTAGCGGGTATTCCTCCAACATGTCCTCTGTGGGCTGTTTCTTCTTCTGTTTTTGGCACTTTCTGGTGATGAAACAAGCCACCAAAAACACCAGAAGTAGAAGCATGATGGCAGCCAGGGCACTGCCAATGGATGCTCCAGTCTGAGACAGAGAAGCAGCCAAAACTGGCTCCTGCATCTCTAGACTTAAGGACTTCATATTAGTGCCATTCTTGACTTGGTCTCCTTCGTTGTCATAGATGAGGGAATCATCAAGAGTCAGCCGGCCACTGGGGTCCACTAGGTCCCTTCGGTGGCGCTTCAGCGTGGCAGTGAGAGAGCGCTGGACCCGAGGCCCCGAGATGGTGTCAGGGCCAATGATGTAGATGACCTGGAGATACCACTGGTGTCCCGCTTCCACCTGCAGGAGGAGGAAGACAGGGAGGCAAACCACATGAGTCACTGTGGCCCACAGACCAACTCAGAAGAAAGGAAATGGAAAGATAATTGTCACCATCTACCTAGATAGAGAAATGGTGTCAAGATAAGCATTGGCAATGGCTGGTATCTTCTAAGACACAGAGAACTGAACCAAATACTATGGGTTCTATTTCATTTCCAAATTAGGGTGGTCTTGGGTCAGTTATTCAGATTCTTTTCTGTTTCCCCAACTATGCATGGAATAGCCTAAGAATTTATTTTTCATGGTTTCTTTAGCTAACCGAATGCTTATGATTTGTTGGTCTTTATTGATGGTGACCATTTTCAGTGACCTTTAGTTGTTTGTCATGCTAATTTAGTATTTATTGATGAGCTTCAGCTAAAATGGGCATTCAATAAATATTCACTTAATACTTATTCTGACATATTCTTAACAAAAACTGCTGAATCTGAATGCTTCTAGGATCATCCCTTGAGAGGTTAGATCATTAATTATTTTATTTCCCTCCTATCTTCCCCCATTGAAAGCTCCATGGTTTTGAAATAACTTCTAAAGAATGATAATGGTTCTGAAATCCAAGGTCATGAATTACTATTTGGGGACAGAAAAACAGTGGAAGTTGATCTCGGAAGTTCATGTTTATTGTTGAAACTCTGGGTATTTTTGCTTATCTAACACCAGTCATGGTTGGCATTCTAAATTGCCTGTATTGTATTTATGATTTTGTTCAATATTTTCCACCTGCCTGTGAAAATAAGCTGGCTCAGCAAAGAGCCAAAAAGGTAGGCAATTTAAAAGAACTTAGGAAAAATTAGAGTATCATATGCAGCCCTGAGGCACAAAATGACAGTGATTATGTGCAAATTAAGGAATTTAATCATTACTATAGTTTACTGGGGATAGATAGTGAAAAGTCTGGGTGAATGATAAACTTGACAACAATATAAAAGATCTGCCAATAAGAATGCTATATACAGAGACTGAGAGTCCAGAGATGATATAATGTTCCTTTCAGCAGCTTTAAAGTGGACTTGGCTCTAAGCATCTATTCTCACCAAACTCACCTTATAGAGGGCATCTACTTTCAGAGTAAATCCATCCACACCTGGCATGCTACTGACCACATTGAAATCAGGTAACTCAGAAGCAAAATGGGCCTCAAAAGGCACATCATGGAAGTACTTATCAGTGACCTCTGGCTGACTGCGGTCCTAGAATTTCAGAAAAGAGAAACATAAGATTTAGAAAGATAGAACCGCTGTATTGGCTGGTGCAGTCACTGGAGGGGACAGGCACTCTTCCTGCTTTGGGATGGGTCAGAGAGGATGTGGTAGGGGAGGGTTCTCCTTAAGTCAATGGCTGCCTCTGGGCATACACTGTCTTCTTTAAGGGAGGCTTCTGGTGGTGTCTGTGATCTCAGAACACAGAGTGGATGGCCTGGACCGAAAGTTCTCAAGTTCTTTGGTCTCAGGACCCTTTACATACTCCAAAAATCCAGGACCTCAAAGGGCTTTTGTTTCTATGATTTATAGCCGTCTACATTTACTGTGTTAAAATTAAATGTGAAAAATGAAAAAAGATACTTTTGTATCAAGTCATCTAAAAGGACAATGAAAAATTAATTACATTAAATAAGAAATATTTTTTTCTTTAGTGAAAATGCCTATATTCATCTCCTCCCCACAAAAGAGAGCTGACATTGTTTTTACATTTTTGAAGCTCTCTAGAAAAAAACATGGATTATCCTAACTGCTTCTGGATTGAATCAGTTGTGATAAACTGTATTAGCTGAAGTATATGAGGAAAATCTGGCCTCACATAATTGTGTGGCTGGAAAAGGGAGGAATGTGCTCATGGCTTTTCAGATAATTGTGGATGGTTTTCAGTACTAAATCAAAACTTGGCAAGTAATAATTTTTAAAAGATTAGTTACAGTGTGGAATCTGAAATTGTATCAATGAGCTTTTCCTGCTTTGCTAACTGATGAGGGGCTGAACGTGGGATGGCAGGCACAGCACTGTGAAACCTGCTTTGACCTCATGGACCCCTTGACACAGTATCAGGGACACTCAGGGCTTCGGGACCATCTTTTGAGAAACACTGGCTTGGAGTCTCCTCTTCCTGGAACATCAATAATAGCATGTCTTGTTACCCATTGTAACCATCACATCTGGTAATGTGTATTAGTATTTCACTGATCTGAGAGCAACAGCAGCAACAATATATATATATTGCTCTTGATGGGTGTGTATATACAGGGTGTCTGGTCCTTGGCACCAACGATTACATACCAACAGCAGGAATCTGTGTTTCAGGTGTTTGTTTGGCTGAATGCATCCATACTGTGGCCCTTCATTGTAGATTGTTCCCGTAGGATCAAAGAAAGGCACATAGCCATCCTTGCCAGTACAAAGATAGACTTTCTCCAGCTGCAGTTTGTAAGCAGAATTAAGGTTTTGTTCTGGATTCCAAAGTACTCGGCCATAAAGGATTTGACCTGAAAAGATAGAAAGACATCAATTAGGTCAGACTTAAAACAAAAAGAAATGTCAGGAGTAGAAAGGATCTAATATGCTCTCATAGAGTAAAAAAATATCTTTTTATGAAGAGCGCTATTCACTCATCATTAGTTGCTTCTTTAATTCAATAAACATTAATTAAGCATTTAAGATAAGGCAAACATTCGGGTACTTACAGGGGACAAAAAGGCGAGTGAGATGCAGATGAAAGGACAGGAATAAAAGCAAAGTGATTGATAAAAATAATTAACATTCATCAAACTCACTATCTGCTAGGCAGTGTGCTAAGTTCTTCTCATGTAATAACTCAAGTAATGCTCACAATTTTACAGATAAGAAAACTGAGTCACTGAGTGGTTAAGTGACTTGATGAAGGTCACAGAGTTAGCAAGTGGTGAAGGTGGGATTTAGTCAAAGTACTCTGGCTGCACAACCCACACCAGCAACCCCTGAAAGGGAAGGTATGTTAAATGAGCACAAAGCCAAGCATGCAAGTCTGCCTGGGTAGGCATTTGAAGATATTTAGGTAGGCATTTGTCAGGTAGAATATTTGGGGTGGGACAGGGAGCATTCTAGGCAAAAGAGAGTCCATGTACAAAATGCCAAATGCTGGACTGGCCTGAGTCCTGGTGTGGGCACTGTTTCTTTAGTGCCTGCTATGGTTCCAATTTTGTTGTTGTTGTTGTTTTGTTTGTTTGTTTTTGGTACTGAGGATAGAACCAACAGGTATTCTACCTCTGAACTACACCCTCAACCCTTTTTAAAACTTTTAATTTTGAAACAGGGTCTCGCTAAGTTACTAATGACTCCCAATTCTTTACCTACATTGTTATTTAATCCCCCCAAGAGCCCAAAAGATAGACTCAAACATTATTTGCACTCTAAGTAACTTATCCAAGGTTCCACAATGCTGATGGGGAGGGAGGGGAATTTGAGCTCAGATCCCCCTGACTCCAGATGCTCCTCCAAAGCATTCCCTGTGTGGCAGGAAGTCAGTTCGTGTGGCTGGAAGGAAGGATGTGCAGAGGTTCTGGCAGGACAGACTTGTAGGGACAGACTAATCATGCTGAGGATATTGGACATGAATATATAAGTAATAAGAACTCTTGGAAGCTGTTAGGGAGGAGAGTGATATTAACACACTTAGGTTTAAAACCATGGAGACGGGAGCAAAGACAAAGGGATCCGAGTCACAGAGACCAGACAGGGGCTATTTTGATGTTCTAATATAAGACAAGTGCCTAAAACATAGCTGGGAGGCAAAGGATGACTTTAAGAAATGACTAGGGTTCAGATTCTGTTCTCTCTCTCTCTCACTCTTGCTCTCGTTCTCCCTCTCCCTCTCCCTGTTGTTCTCCCTCTCCTTTCCCTTCCTTTTTATTGAGGTACTGGGGATTGAACCCAGTAGGGTTCTACCTCTGAGGCACGTCCCCAGCCCTTTTTAGTTTTTTGTTTTTGTTTTTGTTTTTGTTTTGAAACAGGGTCTTGTTAAGTTACTGTGTACCGGTCTTGAAACTGAGATCCTCCTATCGCAGCCTCCCAAATACTGTGATTACAGGTGTATGCCACCACACCTGGCTCAGATTCTGTTTATCTTAATGACCGATGTGATGTGACAGGTGAAGGAGGAGTTTAGGATAAATGAGGTGTTTGCCTTGGGCACCTAGAGTAGGAGATGCAGTTTGTGGGGCAGCAGATATGGGAGGAGCATGTTTGGAAGGGGATTATTATAGTCCTAGTCACCTCTAGGTGCCTGAAGGAGAATCCAATCTGAGAGGCTTAGCAATTTCAGATATGCACGTGAAAGTATAGAAACACCACTCAGGAGAGATCAGGGATAGGTCAAACTTAATGGAATGGCTGTGTAGTAGTAGGGGTACAGGATGCTCAGAGTAAAGGGACGGAACAAGTCTTGGGAACGGTAAGAGGCAGCCTTGGAGAAAAACCTGAAGGAGCCAAGGATGGGACCTGGGAACACCAACACGGAAGGGGCAGAGGACAGAGCCCAGGAAAGGAGAGTGAGGAGGGGGCTCTGACTAGTAAGCCTGTTGCAAAGGAAACCATACAGGGGAAGACTGTCAAAACCAAGGGACCACTGCTATCAGAGGAAGCATGATGGAGAGAGCCCAGGTGTTCGGCATCTGTTTGAAGCTGAGAGGCAGTGGGGTTAATATTACAATCTCTCTGAGGAACTGAGAAATAAAGCAATGTAGCCAACGTTTGACAGATTATTAGATTGTGTTAGAGTCGGATTAGAAACACCTGCCTTCTTACCACCCAGAGTAGTGCTTTTCCATGAACCACACTGTCAATCACTTCGGTACCAAGATGTGATGTTATTTCACAACATGATGGAGGAATAGGAGTCTTCTCCTTGACTTGACTTTGGCTGCCCTGGAATCATCACTGGGAAGATGACTGAGCAGAGATGCCAGTCTAGGGACTTACCCAAAAGGTTCTCACGTCTAGGCAGAGCCTCTTTCTGCAGATGGAGGAAGCAACTCACCTTTTGAAAAGGCTCCTTTGTAATCCATTTCTGCCAGTGACATATCAGACGTGTTGGGATCCATTAGGAACACCTTCTCATTATTGCAGAGCTGAAATTCAGTGTTGAGCGAGTACACCACAGGCACGGGGCGGTTGGTCTGCTGGAACGCAATGGGTATCAGGAATCTAAATGTGGGAGAAATAAGAGCTTCTTGAGAGCAGGGTCAACTGTGTATGTGGCATTTGAGCTGCTCTGTCTTCCCTGCCCTCTCAGGATTGTGCACAGGGTTATGTTGTAGGCACTAAATAAAGAGGTACAGGTAGGAGAAGGACTTTATTTGATCTTTACAAGGCTAATTTGCTCTTTTAACCAGGAATAAATTAGTCTTTGGAAATCTTTGATACCCTTTGCTTGCTCTCTCTCTCTCTCTGTTACTGGGGATTGAACCCAGGAGCATTCTACCTCTGAGCTACACTTCCAGCCCTTTTTATTTTTCATTTTGAAACAGGATCTCACCAAGTTGCTGAAAGTCTTGCTACATTGCTGAGGCTGGTCTTGAATCTGCGATCTTTCTGTCTCAGCCTCCTAAGTACTGGGAATACAGATATGAGCCATCATGCCTGGCTTTTCACTTTTCATTCTGAAACCCTGATATTGCTCTTGGATTGCTAAAGGGCTCCCTGCTGTGGTGCCTCCCCCCCCTACTCCAGATCTACATGTCCTGAGACTGACTGCTACTATTTCGATCTATGTCACACTTCTTAGGACATTGGCAGGAGATATTCTCTTGACTTGGCCCTTAACCACCTCCCTGGCCCTCTCTCAGTCCTTGCTCCTTGCCTCCTCCGGGACCCCTCGAGTTTTCCCTCTGTAATTTTACCCAAGGAGATCCTGGCTTTGTCACTAAGAACATTTTTCATCTCAAAGATAGTGATGCTGCTCTGAACTCTGCAGTCCAGATTTCTCCTCTGAGCTCCAGAAACACATCTGACTGCCAAGTAACAGCTCCACTGAGATCTTTGGCTAACCCAAGGTACCCTAAATTCAGCATGTTCTTCCCTTGCAAACTTGATCCTCCTTCTAGTGTTTCAGTCCCTGTAAAGGACCACATGAGAGACACCAGTCCCCTCACATCAGCTTGAAACCACCTCTGCCTTGGGCCATAGATCCATTCATTCTATCCCAAGTACTGTGCTGAAGTGCTTTCTAATATTTCTTATCACAGGAAGGCTGCGATGTGCCTGATGGAGTGTTAGGTAAGCTTCATGTAGGCCTGTGTTATAGTGCTATTGATCAGGAGTTCAATGTTAGTGAATTCACAATATATATATTACGTATGCATATGAGGTCTTTAAATAGGAACACACACAGAACGAGGTTAAGTATTGATCAGTTGATGAAATGTGACCGGAAGCTCCTAGAAACCTAACTCTGTATTTCTTTAGCACTATGCTTGGGAGCTATTTAAACAGAGAGCTCATTAAGAAAAAGCACAAAAATGAGCCGGGCGTGGTGGCGCGCGCTTGTAATCCCAGCATTTGGGAGGCTGAGACCAGAGGATCTGGGTTCGTGGCCAGCCTCAGCTACCTAGTGAGGCATCCCGCAACTTAGTGAGACCCGGTTTCAAAATAAAGAATAAAAAAAATAGGGCTGGGGGTGTAGCTCGGAGGTAGAGTGCCCCTGAGTTCAATCCCTAGTACCGCAAAAAAAAAAAAAAAAAAAAAGCACAAAAATGCAAAAACATGGCACTAAATAGACCATGAAAAGGACACTTGTTTGTAGTATGAGAGCTGAAATAAGAAGCTAGAGTGCTACCTTGTCCAGCCTCGGCTGGGGACATGTGTGTTTCGTGACCTAAATTTTTTGCGCTCTGTGCATGACTGCGAAAGCACCATGGGTATTGATTTAGAGGTTATAAATAAACATCAGTGAGTAGGAGAATTTGCAAATAAGGAAAATGCAGATAACAAGGATCGACTGTATTTGCCTACCTTTCTGGGGCATGCGCAGTGCAGGCCAGAGGCTTCTCTCCTGGGTCGACCCATGGCTGGGTGGGCTGTACTGTGCAAGGGATCAGATAGATGGTGTACTCTCCTGAGTAGTCCTTCCTGGAAACAGACAGAGCAGACTGTGGTCACGGGGAGCAATTGATAGATTATTTACTTCCCTAAAAGGACACCGTCACATCAAACAGTGCTCAGATGGTGTTTGTGTCCAGACCTGCAAACATCATTTTCAAGAACTCATCTTTAATCATTCTAACCTTCCAGGGGAGATCCAGAGGTGCTAAATAGATCTACTTTCACTTATTCAAGTCCTTTCCAGGAAGAAAGCTGAGAAAAGCACACTGCTTATAAAAACCTGAAAGGCTCAGGTGGTGACAAAACAGAGCCTTTTCCTTTAGATTTCATGAAACATGTTTGACATGATGTTCAGTGTTTCTTGTCTGCTCATACCCTGCTCAATGCATTCTCAGATGCAAAAGCTCTTATGTATTAAGATGTGACCATGTCAAGTGCTGCTCCTTTAGAAGAGATGGCAAATGCTTCATAACTGCAGGCCACCACTCCAGAGCATAATGGAAGCAGTGCCCTGTGGGGTGCTCCAACCCCATTTCACTAGCACTCAATTTTGAGGTTCCCCTCCCGAGCCCTACAGCCTCATCCCTGCATGAAGTTGAAGAACACTGTCCCTTCTCACTGGAGGTACTCACTGGGAATTTCCCTATTTTTGGTGAGACACAGGATTCTCTAGGTCACGGCACTGAAAGCACAGGGTCTTGGTTCCCCTTAGCTCCTTCATTTCCCACACTTGTCACTGGACAGCAGCCCCAGCCCTGGCAGGTTGCCTGGAAAGTGGCCAAATACCTAGAAACTTCAGGAAGATGTTTCAAAGGGCTGGGGAGGCTGCCATCCATTGCATGAAGAACAACAGCTTATGTGTATGAATCTTGATTTTAATTGTAGCAAGCGATCTAACATTTGCCATGTTCACTCTTGGCTGATTATTTTTGCATCCATCTATTTGTTAACTTCTATTTTCTTTCTTTTTTTTTTCCTGGTGCTGGGAATTGAACCTAGTGCCTAGCACACACTAGGCAAGCACACGATCACTTAGCTACATCCCCAATCATTAATCTCTATATTAGTATAATGATAGTGAGGATTTGGCTAAAACAATAGTAGCACTTTTATGACATGTCTCAGGATCATTTTAGTGGAATGACAGATGCTAGACACCATGAGAAAGCCTAATCCTGACTTGGCGTTGCCACAGCCATGGCTGTATGACTTTAGACAAACCATACAAATTTGGGGGGACTTCATTTCTAAGCTCCTTCCCACTCTAAGGTCTGCATATTTGCAGGTTTTTTTTTTTTTTTTTTTTTTTTTTTTTTGGTGGCACTGGGGATTGAACTCAGGGGCATTCTACCTCCGAGCTACACCCTCAGCCTTATTTTTTTTATTCTTTACTTTGAAACAGGGTCTCACTAAGTTGCGGAATGCCTCACTAGGTAGCTGAGGCTGGCCGCGAACCTAGATCCTCCGGTCTCAGACACCACGCCCGCATGCCCGGCTATTTGCAGTTTTTGTTCATGATCCCTATCTTCCTTCCAAGCTTGGAGCAGCAGAAAATGAGACCTTATATACTGTATTTGAATTATATGAAAATTGACACCCATAGTGTGCTAGTAACCCTTAAATAATAGAAATATTTAATTAGGCAGAATAATCCATGCCTGTACTTTTTAAAAAAAATACAGAACAGATCTTCTGTCCTCTGCTCAAGCCCTGCAGGGCTCTGGTTGCAATGGAACCAAACATTGGCTTGCAAGGCTCCATGCAGTGGCCCCACCTCCACTTCTCATGGTCTATTATCCTCTTCCTTGCTCCTTCCCTGAAGCCACACTGGCCTCCTTATTATTCCCCAAGACTCCAGAAATGCTGCCATTTCAGGAACTTTGCCAGGAGCTCCCTCTTTTCCAGATATCTGCCTAGCCAACTCCCTCACCTTCTTCAAGTCTTTGCTCAAATTTGCCTTCTTCATAAGGTCCATTGGGAATATCCTAATTAAAATTGGAATGGCAGTCAGGCATGTTGGTGCACACCTGTAATCTCAATACTCGGGAGGCTGAAACAGGAAGATTGCAGGTTCAAAGACAGCCTCAGCAACTAAGGAAGACTCTCAGCAACCTAGCAAGACAGTTTCAAAATAAATTAAAAAAAAAAGGGCCGGGCTGGGGATACAGTTTGATAGTTTGGAGGTAGAATGACTCTGGATTCAATACACACACACACACACACACACACACACACACACACACACACACAATGTTACTCTATCCCTGGTTCCCCTTATCCTGATCTATGCTTTTTTTCTATAACACTTGATTCAATACACACACACACACACACACACACACACACACACACACAATGTTACTCTATCCCTGGTTCCCCTTATCCTGATCTATGCTTTTTTTCTATAACACTTATCATTTGCTGACATATACTATACAGTGATCTGCCACGTAGGGATAGGCAAATGAACTGAAAAATGCATCATCAGACTATTCCACCATTGCCTGAGCATTATAGAGGGTACTTACACAAACTAAGATGGCCATGAAGTCACCAGGTGGTATAATCTTATGGGACCATTGCTGTCTGCACATCATTACCTGGCAAGTGACTATACTGTACTTACTGATTACGCCTACTGTTTTTGTCTCTTCTTATTTTACTATGAATCCTGCGCTCAGGGATCTTTATTTTGTTTACTGATACATTCAAAGTTCCCAGAACACTGTCAGACACACGGTAAAGGTTCAATAAATGTTTGGTTAACAAATAAACGCAGGGTAAACTTCACAGTCTCTCAGGCCCTCAGTCCTATTTTCCCCCATTCCTAAATGCTATTTAGGTCAATTTCCTCATTAACTGTGCAACTGTGTCAAACACAGCCTAGATGCAGGGCTTTTTTTTTTTTTTTTTTTTCTTTCTTCGCTACTGGGGATTGAACCCAGGGGCATTCTACCTCTGAGCTACACTCCCAGCCCTATTTTATTTTTTATTTTGAAACAAGGTCTCACTAAATTGCTAAGGCTGGCCACAAACCTGTGATTCTCCTGTCTCAGCTTCCAAACGACTGGGATCACAAACATGTGCCACCATGCCTGGCTTAGATGCAGGTTTTTAAATCCTGTTGCCCTCAACTCCTTCCTAAAAACTGTATCTTCCACATCACAACATGGAACACAAGTTACCCCACCTTCCCCAGGAAGCCTTGTACATTCTGTCTGGGTTCTCTGTTCCCTCAACAACAGGGGTCTAAATGTTCTCTATCTTTCACAGTGCACTCAGCACAGAATGCTTGGTAGTGTCTCCATTTTGTCTTTTATTTACCTATGTATTTTATCTCCTTATTTCAAAAGTAAACTCCTAATAGGACATACTATGCGCTAAAATCTGCAGTGGGCTTTAGGACGAATGAGATAAACCTTCTACCCTATGGAGGCTCCTAACACCAGTGGAAAAAAAAACAGGACCAGCAAATGGACCATCATAAGTTAATGAGGCGTGCTATAGTGGGAGCTGGAACAAAGTGGGACCAGGAGGAGGGAATTATAAGCACTGAACAGGACATTGGGGAGGCTGTCCCAATGGGTCAATATTTGAGGAGTTGGCATTTTGTAGGAGTAAAAAGCAGAGAGGGCAGAGGGAATTACAAAGGTCCAGAGGCATGAAAGGACTCTGGGTTCTGGGACTGGTGAGATATTGAATGTGATCAAAAGACTGGGTTTGAGATGAGGCTCAAGCAAGAGTGGGGCCTTGTGTGCTACAGGGTGGTGGGATGTCATCCAGGAGACAACAAGGAGTCCATAGAAACTATCCTTCAAGGAGGACAGTTTCTCTGCCTCTAAATTGGGACAAAGTACATGATAATCTCATGAGGTTCTAGGAAGCATGGTCCCTGAAGATTATTATACATGGACTTCAAAGGAATCACTACACAATAAAAGTACCTGATGTAAGATCAAAACTTTATAATTAAAAATCCTTTTCAAGCTGGGCATGGTGGCGCACGCTTGTAATGCCAGCATTCGGGAGGCTGAGACCGGAGGATCCGGGTTCACGGCCAGCCTCAGCTACCTAGTGAGGCACTCCGCAACTTAGTGAGACTCGGTTTCAAAATAAAGAATAAAAAATAGGGCTGGGGGTATAGCTCGGAGGTAGAACGCCCCTGAGTTCAATCCCCAGTACCGCAAAAAAAAAAAAAAAAAAAAAAAAAAAATCCTTTTCAAAATGATTCTTGAGACAATCTGCCACTTCTTAACTATAAAGCTGGAACAAGATTTTCATGTTAGATAAAACTCTTAATTTCACCATCTATAAAATGGGGATGATAATCTTAATGACAGACTCCTGCTTATCCCTTTATTCTTTTCATGGTAGTTTTAATTCTGCTTTTTCCATTCTTTCCTTTAAAAAATGAGATATGTTACTATATTTATCCACTACCTATCCTACTTGCATACTGAATGTGGGAGAATAAATCTTGTTATTTGTTTATTGGTCGTTAGTCCATCAGGGCTGGCACCTGGACCTAACAACCAGAGATCCTTGGTTTTGCACTAGTTGTGGTAATTGAGATGAAACTTCTTATACTGAGGTGTCAGTTGGACACATTATCCAGCTTCTTTTCTAGGTAGCTGTGTCAGGAGACTAAGTTCTAGCTAACAGGATGAGTGGAAATGACTTTGTGCTCCTCCTGGTCTTTCCCTTGGCATAAGCATGATCACTTCCAGGTTGACACAGTAGAAGTTCACCTGGGCTAGATTCATTTCTTTTTCTATTTGTAAGATGGTTGTTTTAATGCTCCTTTTAAAATAGAAAATCCAGCCTTCAGAGAAAAGCCCTATGCCCCAGCTCCTGAAAGAAACAGACAACAAAACAGACCAACCCTGGGAGCTTCCATGACTATGTTTACCTGTTATAAGAACTTGTGGCTCTCCAGAGTTGATATGGAGAATCGAAAGTCTGAGCACTCCACAGAAGCTGTAGGTCAAATTCAATCCCTCCTAGGTGGTCTGGAGTCAATATAAAAGATTTCACATCTGGGAGAGTGTGGTGCTCCATCACAAACTGTCCTGTTTCAGGGGTAACACACATACTTATTTGTGAGTTTTATTGTACTCATGGTAAAATCTTTCCAAACATCTAAGAACTGAATTAATATTCTTTCACCAGGCAATTAATTTTATATCCTTTTATCCCTTCGAATATATTCCACATTGGTTGAAACAGCTCGTCTCACCCCGATCCATCACCTCCTCATGATGCCTTGATAGTCATATAGTGTATATATGGACAATATGAATATTCCTTGTAGAAATGGTGCTGAGTTTATACACGGTATGTGACTATCAACATTGAATATACTTAGCTCTGAATTCCAACCAACATGCTTCTAGGATGTAAAAAGGCTTAGCAGTTTATAACTAGAAACATCAATGTTGAATTAGGAAAAAAAAAAAAAACATTTAGGGCTATTTAAGTCCTTGGCAGAAGGCAACAATTGTAAACATTAAAAAGGTAAAGGTTACACAGCATGACACTTCTATTCTTTAAAACTTCAGCAACAGTGCTGTGACTAAATAAAAGTAGGTGGACTATTCTAGATTTAAAAAAGAAAATTAAAGAGTAAACCAAAATATAATATGAACTTGATTGAATCCACCTTTGTTTTATACAAACAGATATAAAATAAATACAAAGAAACAAACACAAGTAGAAAAGACATTTTGGGGATACTAGAATATGCATAGGGAATGGATATTATTAAATTGAGGCTAAGTATGTTGGAAGTTAAAATAGTATTGTGATTATGCAATAAAATGCCCTTGTTTTATAAGATGTCTACTGAAGTATTTAGGGTAACTTGATGGTATGGTTAGGATCTGAGAGCCCATGAGTTAGGTAATGCAGAATTGTTCAGATGTGAAAAGACTGATTCTGAGGGCTCTAACCTTGTCAAGTAGACCAATCTATTTAATGATTTAATATGAATGGATTTACTAGGAAGTGATTCAAGAGACAGTATGGATATGGCCAGAGGAAGTAAGTCACTGGGCATGTGGCCTTGGGGACTATATCCGTCCTGACCTCTTCCTGTCCCTAACTTATTCATTCTTATTCCCACTCCTCTTCTCTCCTCTCTCC
>PVLC010005557.1:65637-75696 GCA_004027655.1 Graphiurus murinus
TTTTAAAAAAAAAAAAAAAAAAAAAAAAAAAACACGATTAATATTTATTGCATCCCTACCTAATGCCAGACACTGTGCTAGGCACCTTCCCATGTTGAGATTATTAGTCACAACTTCAAATGAGGTTCAGAGTGGTTATGTGTCATCCAAATCTGCTGATATTTGATAGAGAAAGATACGAACAAGGTCGAGATGGTGCTAGGTTCTAGATTTTTCTATGACACATCAGCAGTTTCAATGCTTTTTTAAAAATAGGCGATAATGAAATACTTTTGTGTATATATCTTTTCTGTTAGTTTAAAAAGTGGAACATACATTATTATAAAATTCTTTGTCTTTGGGATTTTTAAAAGCATATTTTGAACAACAACAAAAAATCCAACATGTACTTAAAGCAAACCAGGATGAACAGAGAATACTAATTTTTGAGGGACCAAGGGAGAAAAAAAAAATCACTGTTTTGTATTTTCCACTGACCATAGGTTATGCAACTGCAGAATAGAAGTAAAACCTACAACTGCCTGAACAGCCTGTTCAGTAGAGGGCAGTAGTGTATGCCAAATTAGGAACCAAACAGGGGTGTCACAAAGAGAAATACATTTTAATCAAAGGTACTTTCCCAAAGTGATTAAACCCCTCTACAGGTTCCCTCCTTCAATGAGGCTAAACCTGATTTGAAATGAAGAACAAATATCTAATTTTTGGCTCATTGAGATAAATGCTCAAAATGGCATGGAACCTGTTTCAGAATTTATTTTTCTATGAGGATGAATGAGTCTCGTCTCACTGGCCCTTTGACACCACTGTCCTCCTAGGACTCTGGCTTCTTGCTATAAAATGTTCTTTTATCACTAATGTTTAATGGTTTTACATATACATATATGTAGGTATGTATAGCTCCATCCCCCAGGGAGTGTCAGTTTGGAATAGATATGAAATCAAAGTGCTTTAAGCAGTTATCTCTCCTCAGTGCTTAAGATAGCAATGCTGTTTTTTTTTTCTCCTGAAAGACAGGGTGTAAACCTCCCAACCAGGCTCATTTCCCCAAGTGGGGAAGAGGATACATCTATGTAGTAAAAACCCTATCATAAAATGTAATTCTTTTCAGCTTTCTAAAATATACACAGAAGAAAACATACATCTACCCAGGGAAGTAAACATTAGATTTTTTTTATGTAAGTGATTGCTCTAGACAATAATTTTTTCCACACTATTTTGACTTAGAGGACATTGGGGTAGGAGTGCTCTCTTTAGCCATAATGCTGCCAAAATTTTGCTTGGGTAACTTATAAAGAAGACTTCCTTAGTTGGTTGGCCTGGTTCTCGAGGCAAAGTACTAACTAACTATGTTGGGCACAGTACCCAGGTGCATGCAGCCCTCAGAAGTCCCACAGAGCACCCACCTGGAAGTCAGCAGTTACAGAGCCCCCGCAGACATCGATTAGCTCAGTCATGTCATAATATGCATCAAAGGTCCACACGCAGCTTTTGAGGTTCAGGTGTTTGTACAGCTGGATGGTCTTTGGCTCCCGCACGCTGGAGTCAAATTGGAAAGGACGGTCATAGCCAGGACCTAGGGCTGTGCTGTCATAGACCACATCATCCAGGAATCCCACCTCTGCCGGGAAGGAAGGAATAAGGGATGGTAACTCAGCTTGCATGGGAAGAAGGGAACGTGCTTTTGACTTTGAGAGAGCTGTCTGTTCATCTGACACCATCAGTAGAGCAACCCAGGGCTCCCATGCATAGTGAGAAGGTGAGCAGAGTTTGGAAAGAGATTCACTGCCTGTTGGCAGGTGTTAAACGAAGGACTCCACCTCTAAAAGGCCGCAGGAATGGGGAAAGATAGGAGATACTGCAAATGAAGAAGGCGGAGCTCGTAAAAGAAAACCCAGTGCACTTTGCCTGCATTCTTGGCTAGTGTGGCTCTATGCTTCACAATCAGGCTTGGAGAAAGGGATTCACTATATGATCATTCATTGATAAATTACTGTTTTTAAGACAAATTTAAAAAATAACTTTTATGGAAAGCTAACAAACCAACATCTGACTTCCTCCTCTCCCTCTCTACTGTGGTTTTTGAACTTTGGGGGAAAAACTCTAGTGAGTAAGCTCACTAATGATGCTTAACTACACTTTACCTGCTCTGGGCAAAAATTATTGGATCAAATGCTGCCAAACAAGTGAACTGTTCTAAATTAAAGAAGATCTTTTATGCAGCAGAGAGCTGGATATAGATATAATTTTAGAACATTAAGGTTAAATTTTTTACTAAAAGCATCCATAGCATTTTAAAAGAGTTAAAGTATTTCTTAGAATGTCTGATACCACCAAACAGTTCTTCGTCCCCTAAAGACTAGGTACTCAACTGACCTGTGTTGAATGTAATTGTTTTCAAGTAGGGAAGAGGTACAGAATTTCAGTGTGTGTGTGTGTGTGTGTACTGGGGATTGAACCCAGGGATGCTCTACCACTGAGCTACATCCTCTTCCCTTTTTACTTTGAAATAGGATCTCACTTAGTTTTTCCAGGCACCAGCATGGAACCTGGGGTCTTCCTGTCTCAGCCTCCCACGTACTGGGATTACAGGCATGTGCCCCACATTAGGCTCAAAGTTTCAGTCTTTAAACATAGTGTTTCTTCTACTAGCTGCATATATGGAATGATTAAACTTTGATATGTAGCTCAATGGTTTGAGAATGATTTACATTCTAATAATTCTACTCAATAACACCACCACTACCAAAAATGATGCTTAATGAATATGAAAGAACCTATTAAGGCATTCCTATCTTCAAAAACACTGTTCAATGATTCATCAGCTGTGAAGAGAGGAAATACACATTTAATGTGCACTTGCTAAGGTAAATGGAAATGGACACAGTTTTTTGTAAAGTAAAATGTTTTGTGGTCGTGAATATGGAGATGCACTGCCTTAGCTGTCACTTCCTGTACATCTACATCAGTTGCAGAGTGGCTAAGCCCAAGGCCAGGCCCTGGCCGGGGCAGCCCAAATTCCGTGGCTGACCCAGGTGAACTATGAGGGTCTGGCTGTTGGGGCTGGAAATAAGACAAATCTCTCCAGAGTGTCTCGCCTTGTCTGCCTGCAGGGCAGTTTGACTTCTGCTTCTACCCAATCCTGCTTTCTCTCTTTCCTTTTAATAGCTGTTGATCCCTAAATAACACCTTGCACCCAAAAGTTCTCAGCTCCTGCTTCCATCCTTCAACACCTAACACCTGCAATTTTAGCTTTCTAAAGATATTGCTATCATGGGATTTTAGAGCAGCGACCCCAAAATGCTCTCTATAGGGAAGAGAAGAAACTAAAGTTTACCTCAGTTGGTGCTTTACACACGTCAAAACATTGAGTGCTCACCATGATTGGTAGCAATATTTACCCTTATGTTCTAGGTAAGATAACAGCAGCTCAGAGAGGTCAAGCTACTTTTGCTCAGTTGCATAGGTAGTGGAATAAGAATCTGAATCTAAATCCACTTGATGACAAAGTCTTTTCTTTCCTATTAATTTCATTGTCTGAGCTGTCTATGTTTGGATGCTTGCTAAGAAGGAAAGAAGGAACAATCATACACATATTTTGAGGACCAGAAAGCATAGAAAACAGAGTTTTCCCCACTTAGCCACATCCCCAAAATCACTGCACAGACTGGGCATGGTGGCACACATCTGTAATCCCAGTCCTTGGGAGGCTGAAACAGGAAGATCATAGGTTCAAAGTCAACCTTAGCAACTTAGTGACACCCTCAGTAACCTAGTGAGATACTATTTGAAAATTAAAAAGGGCTGGGAGTATAGCTTGGAGGTAGAATGCCTCTGGGTTCAAAAGAAGAGAAGGAGAAGGAGGAGGGGAGGAAGAGGAGGGGAGGAGGTCAAGGAAGAGGAGGAAGAGGAGGAGGAGGAGGAGGAGGAGGAGACTTCAAAGTAGTCACTGCACAGGGATGGTGGTGTGGGAAAACCAGTACTAAACTTGTCCCTCACCTGAAATACCTTTCAGGTCATGGGCGGTAACTAAATTGGAGCAGACATGCTGGTGTCTGTAGATGGACTCAGATAATAGGAAATGCAAGTTGTGCAATGGCATGGTGGAGATAAGAGGCAACATTCCATCCTGGTGTGGGATCTGCACCGAAATGTGGATTCTAGGGAAGAGAGGGCAGAAACAAGTGTTTAGCTGCATGCTAAAAACAGTCAATAGTTTGCATTTCTTTCTCATCAAAAATTTGTCTTCACCAATGAATTTAGCAATCTTTTTCTCCCTGAAGCTTGCCATGTGGAATTTCCATTTAAACATAAAGGTGCAGTTATACATGTAGGGTTTGTTTTCCCTCTAAGAGATCCTTCAGACTCGAGAATGATAGCAATCAGGAATTACAGATTTTTTTTCCTATATGAGATAACATCACAACCACAAATTACTTTAAAGCCAGCTTTCTTTTACTTTAAATGGGAGCTTTGTATCCTCAGGAACTAAAGCTGAGTCACTGATACAGGAGCTGCGTCCTGTTCTGTCTCAATGAATATCTGAGGAAGCTGAGATGGCTGCCATGCTCATATTTTTAAAAGTATTTGTTTGAATCAAGATGATATCATTGGAGCTCAGGGGTAGGGCACCTGCCTAGCATGTTGGAGGCCCTGGGTTTGATCCCTATCATTGAAAAAATTCTTGAGCTCTAAGTCTAGTTTCCCCACCAGTCAACTGTCTTAGAAATCCCACTACTCATACTGTCTTTCTCAAACTAAGAATAGCCATCCCTCTTCTCTCTGCACGTCCCATAGACATCCAGCATCTTGCATCCGACCTTCTCTAGTCTCAATCTGCAGCATGATCTCCCTTGATCTATATTCCTCAGTACTTACATAGCCTTTGCACCAAGAAATCTGTAACTTATTTATATTGGCTGCTATTTCTTATATGTTTTAAGACTCTGCTTATTATGCCTTCCCACTGCGAGGACAAGGACCATTTCTTTTGTTTTTTTTCAGTGCATGCAGTATACAATTCTAAGTAAAATATGAGCTTAATAAATATTGGTTACAGCTAAGACACAATAGAACTGTACTTACAGGCTGCATTTGTTTTCATTGTATAACTTTAAATTTTCAGCATGTTTACTCAGGGTGTGTTTTGAGTTCATATAGCTAGCCTCTAAAAGCAAAGAGCTTCATTTTTTAAGAGGAATATGAGCCTGGGATGTAAGGAGGATGGTCTCTTTTCTAGGAAGGGGTCAGTAGCACACTGGGTACTTCGATTACTGTTCTTTAGCAAAAATAAAGAGAGATTTGTGTATTTTGGGTCCACATTTAAACAGTTTTCTTCCATGCAAAGGAACTCATTTCTGTGAATTCTGTTGTTTATAAAGGTACACAATTAAATTCTACAAAGTTTAATGAATATATGTATAGTATGCATGAGTTATCTTTTGCTATGCAAAGAGAAAAAAAGTATCCCTCTCCCATGAAAATTATGGTGCCACAGGGGGAAAAATAGTCTAGTAACTTATAAAAAAATAAGTGTAGTAACTTATAGTTAGACAGCATTATTACTCATTTGTTCATCAGATATTCAGCAAATGCCTCTTAGGTGCTAAATAGCATGGAAGTAGGTAGGGAGGAGATACAAAATAAATAATCATGGTCTGTACCCTTAAGGTTTTACCATTTACCATGTGGACAGGGAGAATGAGTGATGATAATGCTCTGGAGGAGGCATAGAAAGGTGCCAGAGGAGTCTCCAAATTAAATTGGAGGAGATGATGGAAATATTCCTAGAAGAGATGCTATGAGCTAGGTATCATAGGATGACAGGATTTAACTACAGTGAGCTAGGACCATGCATGCTGAGCTAGGAATCACAACAGGATTTAACTATAGCAAATGGAAGGAGGTAGGAGAGAGCTGGAGTTGGGGTTAAAAAGCATGCAACCTAAAAGACTCTGAGTCCTCAGGAAGTTACATGAGACTCTCTGTGGGTAGCCTGGCAGGTGAAAGTGACAGGTGGAGAAATGAGACCAGGAAGATAAACAAGGGGCCAGGCCTTGAGGGGTCTTGGAAGAAGTGTCAATTACCACTGTTTTTATTTTACAGAAGCATCATTAACTCATCTGTCCCACCTGGAAAACACATAAAGGTTACATAAGAGTCACTCATGGCAGAAGACACCCCCTGCCTGACCTGTTTGGATGCTCCTTGTGTTTGACGTCCAGATATTTCAAGGTAGCGATGAAGGACTGAGCCTGGAAGCCTCTTGCTGTGCCAGCCACCACTGGGGTGTGGCAGATAGCGCTGTCTGTTCCAATGGTGACAATATTGCTCCTTAAGGGGGTCCCCACATGGCCCACTTTGTCCACAGCTTTTGCCACACAGCGCACATGGAACCTCCGACTGAAGTAAATGCTATCTAGGACCTATGGGAAGAATAAACAAACCTCAGACATGCACACACACAGGTTCTGAGTTCTGACACTGTATCCTTTGTGTGATGTGACCGGATAAGCTGCAGACACAAAGCAATCTGTAAAGGCTATCCATCCACCTACCCATTGATCTATCCATTTATCAGTTCATTCAACACATAATCATTGAGTTTCCACCATGAACCAGGCACTAGGCAGAGAACAGTGAGTACTTATAGCCTAAGGGGGTGAGAGAGAAAAGAAGCAAGAAGGTGTGGAACAAGGGCCCAAAGACTGGTTACCATTAATAGTCCTGTTCTCTTTATATACTAGGTTTGGCATAAAAACTACCCAGCTCTTTTTCAGACCTTTGAGCAAAACTGTTTGGCCTCCAAGACATAGTTGCTGAAAAGTATGGAGAAATTGGCTAAGCCCTGGACACATGTAGTCATAAATTCCTTTTTTGTCTTCCAAGATGTCTAGTCAATGATGGCACAAGTTCCAAGTCCCCCAAGGAGAACAAAACTCTCCTGAAAAGAAACCTGTGCCCCTTTCTTGTCATTCAACTAATGGCAACTTTACCCTTCTCCTTTTCTATAAATTCCCTTTCTACCAACCAATCCAAGAGGCAGATTTGAGCTTTTAGCTCCTGACCTTCTTGCTGGTTGGCCATGCAATAAAGCCTTTTATTCTTGCAAAAACCCAGTGCCACAGTGTGGGCTTCTATGTATGCTGGGCAGGAGCACTTGCTCGGTAACAGTGGTGTCTGGATACAGAGGAGAGATGCTTCCCCTAAGGAGTTCTCTTTCCTTCCTACTGCTCCCCCTTCACCTGCTACACTGCAAGGTCACAATTACATGCAGGCTTAAAGCTAAGAACTTGGCCTCTGACACTTCCTAGCCTTTGAAGGTTTTTTGTACAGATTCCTTCTCAATTCCAGACATACAAGCAATAAGAAGTCTCAATCTATGCAGAGGCAATGTAGGTCACTGTGACTCTTCAGGTTATATGCGCATTCACACAGGGAAGTACATAACCGAAAAATTAATTAGCAGTTCTGTGTGCCTTAGACCTCCCACAAAGCAATCATACAAACATATAAATTCTTCCCATGAAAACAATTTCCATTGAAGTCCATTAAAAATTAAAGAAGATTTTCCATTAAACTTTTTTTAATTAGCTGCCAACTCTTTATTTATTTATACATGAACTTAGTCCAGAAGGGAATTGAGGCATCTTAACAAAAATGCAGCCAACACAATGGTATTAAATGAATTGAAGAAATAAAGATGAAGCAAAGACAATTGGTTTAAAGGATACTAGTTAAGACAAAAAAGTTATAGAGTCATAAATTTGGTACTGGTAAAAAAAAATGTGCATTTGGCTCAAACATACAATTGTGTTTTTGTTGAACATAGAACTAGATACTTATGAAACGATAAGTCTTGCCATTGCAATTTTTAATAATACAGAAGATGATTCAAATTTATCCAGGTTATACTGCAAAAGAATGGATCTTCTGGCCTTTCTGAATAAGCTGCACAAAAGACAATGGATGTGAGTGACCCTGCTCCATCAGAAGCCTCCCAGCTATGTCTAATGGCTTTCCTCTGCTATTTCCCCATCAAGTTTATTACACTGGGAACACACTATAAACAGGAAAATCTAGAGAAATTCTGAAAAAAATCTCTTATTTCCAAAAACTAGTCAATAAACTAACTTCAGTCAAAACCCACTGAACGCTTTCTATGTGCCAGGTTTGTGTAGAGCTTCAATCCCAGCTGCTTTTCTGACTCTTTTAGGAGAGAACGAACTTCATTGGTTCAGTGATGAGTAGAATCACTGAAATGGACTGGTTTCTAAGGTGTGAAAATATGATGATCTGGCTCAAAGTTCTTTGAGGACAGCAACTGTCTCAAGAACTTTATATCTTCCCTCCCTTGAGGATTTGCAAAATGCTGATCACTCAGTATATATATGAGGTACTGGGGATTGAATCCGGGCACATTCTATCTCTGAGCTATACCCTCAGTCCTATTTTATTTTTTATTTTGAAACAGCATCTCACTAAGTTGTTAATGTTGGTGGTGAACCTGTGATCCTCCTGTCTCAGCCTCCCAAGTACTGAGATTACAAGCATGTGATATTACACCCAGCTTTATAACTCAATATTTTGTTTAAAAATTGCCATCGATCAATGTGCTGACCACTTTGGGATATACAAATGTGGTAGAAACCTAAATCTGTATCCTTAAGGAGTTCATTTCCAAATACTTTTTGAGTGATAAAAAACATGTGGTCACTCCTCACAGACATAGAAAAATCAGTCCTTAAGTTCATTTGGAACAACAAAAAGCCCAGAATAGCCAAAGTAGTTCTTAGCAACAAGAACAATGCAGGAGGTATCACAATACCTGACTTCAAACTCTACTACAAAGCCACAGTAATAAAAACAGCATGATATTGGTATAAAAACAGATACATAGACCAATGGAGCAGAAAAGAAGATTCAGAAACAGACCCACGTGCTTACAGTCAATTGATTTTTTACAAAGGAGCCAAAAATATACACTGGAAAAAAAGATAGCCTCCTTAACAAATGGTGTTGGCAAAACTGGTTAACCATATGCAGGAAAATGGAAATAAACCCCACTTTCTCACCCTGCACAAGAGTCAACTCAAGGTGGATCAAAGACCTGGAAGTCAGGCCAGAGACCTTGCAGCTACTTGAAGAGGGCATAGACCCAGCACTTCAACACATAGGCACAGGTAAAAGACTTACTCAACAAGACCCCAAAAGCACAAGCAACTCAAAGGAAGATCAATACATGGGATTGCATTAAACTGAAGAGCTTCTGTGCAGCAAAGGAAACTCTCAAGAGTCTCAACAGAGAGCCCACAGAGTGGGAGAAAGTTTTTGCCAGCTACTCTTCTGATAGAGGACTAATATCTAGGCTATACAGAGAACTCAAGAAACTCACAGCTAAGAAAACAAATAACCCAATCAAAAAATGGGCAAAGGAGCTGGGCGTGGTGGCGCACGCTTGTGATCCCAGCATTCGGGAGGCTGAGACCGGAGGATCCGGGTTCGCGGCCAGTCTCAGCTACCTAGTGAGGCACTCCGCAACTTAGTAAGATTCGGTTTCAAAATAAAGAATAAAAAATAGGGCTGGGGGTATAGCTCGGAGGTAGAATGCCCCTGAGTTCAATCCCCAGTACCACACAAAAAAAAAAAAAAAAAAAAAAAAAAAAAAAAAAAAAAAAAAAAAAAAACACAAAAAAAAAAAAAAAAAAAAAAAAAAAAAAAAAAAAAAAAAAAAGGGCAAAAGATCTAAATATACACCTCACAAAAGAAGAAATACAAATGGCCAATAAATGTATGAGGAAATGTTCCACATCGTTGGCAATCAGGGAGATGCAAATCAAAACTACCCTAAGATTTCACCTAACTCCAGTCAGAATGGCAATCATAAAATACATGAACAACAACACCTGCTGGCGAGGGCATGGAGAAGTGGGAACCCTAACACATTGCTGGTGGGATTGCAAACTGGTGCAACCACTGTGGAAAACAGTATGGAGGATCCTCAGACGAATGGGAGTGAACCTACCATATGACCCAGCAATACCACTACTGGGTATATACCCA
>PVLC010005558.1:0-75479 GCA_004027655.1 Graphiurus murinus
CTATGGAAGCAGCCAAGATGTCCAACCACAGATGAATGGATTACAAAACTATGGGATATGTACACAATGGAATTTTACTCAGCCATAAAGAAGAATAAAATTATGTTCTTTGCAGGGAAATGGATGCAACTGGAAAACATTATGTTAAGTGAGATTAGTCAGTCACATAGAGTTAAGAAGCATATGTTCTCCCTAATATCAAACTACTTCTAACAGCATAGATTTTTACTTTTTTAATATTTTATATATAGATGGCATCATAAGTGGATTAAGTTCTGGATTCTTTTGTTGAACATTGAGGTTGCTCACTTTACCCATCTAGTTAAGTGTAATATAGTGTCTTCTCGGTGCTATAATGTATTGCAATGTATGTATTTACCACTCGTTACTTTTCCATTATATTGTTGGGGGACATTTGGTATCTGCTATGGTTTGCATGTGATTTAAGTGTGTTCCCTAAGGTATGTTGTGTTGAAATTTAATCTCCATTCGGTCATATTAAGAGAGTTGAAATTAGTCCAACTATGGTGTTTAGAGGAGGAGCTGAGGGGAGGTGATTAGAATTTATGCTCATAAAGATGGAGCTCCCGTGATTGAACTTAGTGGCCTTATAAGGAGAAGAGAGAAAGAGATATCAGAATGTACACACACACACACACGTGTGCATGCATAGACACCTGCATACACATGCACGTTCCTTCTTTCTCTGGCCATGTAAGTCCCTGAACTCTGTTGGGATGCTGCCAGCAAGACAGCCCTCATCAGATGTGGGCCCTTGACCTCAGACCCCCAGAACCATGAGCCAAAGTCTGTCAAACTCACCCAGCTGTGTTATGTTATTGTCAACAGAAAATGGACTAGAGCAACATCTCAGCTCAACCTAAAAACAAAATACCGCAGACCGGGTGGCTTAAACAACAGAAACTTATTTGCTCGCAGTTCTGGAAACTGGAAGGTACGAATCCAGGCACTGGTCAGTTTGGTTCCTGGTGAGCCTTGTCTTTCTGGCTTGGAGACAATGTCCTTCTAGCCAGAGCCCCAAGCGGCCTTTTGTCCTGTGTGCCTAAGCTAAGTGGAGAAATTAAGAGCAGGAGCTCTGTGTTGTGTGAGACTCCATCTCCTAGTACAGCCACGCAGTGGGTTAAGTTTTCAGTATATGGATTTGGAAGGGAAATATATTGTTCATACTCTCTGGACTCTTTCTGATTCTTGATGTTATAAGTAGTGCTGCCATGAAGATTCTCCTACATGTTTTCAGTGAAGACATTTCTGGAAGATAGATACTTAGCAGTCATGTTAGCTTCCAGACACTATGACAGGAGCAACTCAGAGGAGGAAAGGTTGATTTGGCCTCGTGGTTTCAGGGGTGCTATCCATGGATGGCTGGCTTCGAGGCGGAAGCATCCTAGTGGCAGAGCGGGGTGCAGGGAAGCTACTCCGCTGATGGTGTCCAGTAAGCAGAGAGCGCCAGTCAGGAAGAAGCTAGGGACAGAACGGTCCTCAGGTCACACCTTGGTGACTGGTCTTCTGCAGTCCTGCCACACCTCGGAACCTGGCTGCATTGGGAACCAGGCTTCCAACACATGAGGTTTGGGGGGAACATTCCAGATCTAACCCATAATAGGAGCGATATTGGGAATCATAGGATTTATGTAAGTTCAGCATTATCATCGTTTTCCAAATATTTTCTCAAAGTGTATGCACCAACTTGCCATCCCACTATTGAGAGTTCTGGTTGCTCCATATTTTTTTTCTTTTTGGTCTTTTCATGTTAGTAATTGTGTGGGAAGTATAATGGTATGGTAAGTAATAAAAGTTGAGTACTTTTTCACGTTACCAGCCATTTGGGTACTCTCTTTTGGTTGGTGCCTTTTCAAAAAGTTTTTTTGTTTTGTTTTTAAGTTTGTTTTTCTGATTGACTTGTGGAAATTTCTTATACATCCTGGGTATGGTACCTTTGCTTAATGTGTATTGCAAATATCTTCATCTCCTTCCACTACATACAATGTCCACACGAGTCACATCTCAAATTAACTAAGACATCTTGACCTCTTAGCCTATGAACTGACAATTCGAGGACCCTAGACGGCACTTTGTGACTTGATATATGGTCACTGCCATGTATTTTAGTTCTATACTAGTTCTAATTTAATTTAATTTTTTTTTCGGTGCTGGGGATGCAACCCAGGGCCTCACACATGCTAGGCAAGCATTCTACCAATGATTGATCCATACCCCAGCCCCTCCTTTACTTTCGCTTTATTTTAGTTCTGTACTTCAACCTCATTGAACATTATTATTGGTTGATACAATCAGTGTTTTCTTAAATACATCATTTTTGTTTCTCTTCTCTTCATTCATTGCCCGTCAGGTCTCCCTTCTCTTTGGGGTTCATCCTTTAGAATTTCCTTGGCTGAAGTCTGCTGATTTTACTCTTTCTGTTTTTATTAGTCTTAAAATATCCTTGTTGCACCCTCATTTTTTTTAATGAAGAAGTAGAATATTCTCTTTACTTCCTATTTCACTGCAAAGCTGTTGCTTCACTATATAAAAATAGTGCCAACAAATGCAGTCTATTATGGAATGAAGGTAGTTCTTCATCTGACACAGTTCAGCTAACAAACATTCTCCTCCACTCCCAGCTGTGTCCAATGGAAGATTATTACATATTTTTACCCAAATCCAAGGGTGGTTGTAATCAAGTTAAAACATTATATAGCACAGGTAATAACAATGTTATCCTTGAATTACATATGTTTTTAATGAGTTTATACCATCGGTAATTTCCAAAGTTCAGAATACCAGAGCCTAGGGCCTCCTCTAAAAATGTTAAGGTATTGTTTAAAAAGAAAAAGAGAAAAAAATGCAAAATGTATTTATCTGCAGTCGTTATGAAGTTAAAGAGTGTTTTCTCCAAGAAGCAATGTTGAGAATAGTTTTATCTTTTCCACTGGGATTGCTAAAAAGTTGTTCCTTTAAGTCTTCTACGCACCCTTCACTTGAGTCAACTTGGCTAGAGTAATTTCACACTAGTTTTTTTAGGGGTGCTACTTTCACTCCACCTTAGTTCGTTCGTCCTCCCCCCCCCCTCTCTCTCTCTCTCTGTGATATTGGGGATGGGACCCAGGGGCATTCCATCTCTGAGCTATACTCCCAGCCCCATTTTATTTTTTTGTTATGAAACAAAGTCTTACTAAGTTGCTGAGAGTCTCACTATTTTGCTGAAACTACCCTCGAACTTGCAGTCTCCCTGTCTCAGCCTCCCAATCCTAGGATTACAGGCATATGCCACCTAATCTGGCTTCCACAGTAGATTTTCTTAATTTCTCATGTGCTTTTTCACCCACCGGGTCATCTCCCTCCGAAGGGTCACTCTGTCGTTTGTCTCAGTCTTCATAATGAGGTCTGCTCACAAGCCTGGGATATCTGCCAGTGCTCCATAACTTCAGCCACCTCTCCTCACAGAAGAGAACGCAGCTCCCTGGCTGTTTCACATTTTGGAGGGCAAGAGCTCAGCTTGCCGTTTCACCCTAGTCCCAACTTCAGGCAGACGCCAGGCACCATCTTCTCCCAAAGCTTCCTGTGAAACATGGCCGATCCCCACCACTCCAGTACCATTTGCTGTGCCGAGCCAGTCATGTTTGCTGGTGAATTTACCACCCTGAGAGCAGAAGGGTGATGGGCACAGCCTCCTGATGTCCACAGCCCCACCCTTGGGTCCACTCACAGCGCCGCATTCTCAGGTGCACCGAGGGTCACTGCGCTGCTCCCCAGCCACCTTGCCCTCATGTCTGTTTTTTTGCACACACTTTCATTGGTGTGATGTAATGATACGGCATAGTGAAGTCCGAGTGATACAAACACACGTGCACACAGCACTTGGTGTGGTTCCCTCCGCATCCCACGCCACCCCATGCCCTTTGTGAGATCGGCCGTGATGCCTTCGTCTATGGACGCGGCATTATATGACCTGCACCTTTCCTCAAGCTTCCTTTTTCTCCTCCCCAGCTCCTTCTTACAGTCCCCTTCCACTAATCTACTGACCCCTCTCCTCATTTATCTGAGTCCCTCTTGTTTCCTGTCTTCTCTCTAGTTTCCATATATGAGAGAAAACGTACAACCCTTGACTTTCTGAGACTGGCCGATCCCACTTGGCATCCCATTCTCTAGTTCCACCCATTTTCCTGCAAATGACACAGACTGGTTCTTCTTGATGACTGAGTCATATTCCCTAGTGTGTGTATACTACATTTTCTCTCTCCCTTCATCTGCTAATGAACACCAAGTTTGGTTCCATAATTTGGCTCTTGTGAATTGTGCTGCAGTAAACATGGGCATGCATGTGTCACTAAAGTATGCTGGCTCTAATTCTTTTAGAGGGATACCAAGAAGGAGAACAGCTGGGTTAACAAATATATGTTCAACATCATTAGCAGTCAGGGAATGCAAACCAAAGCTGCACTAAGATTCCATCTAACTCCAGTTAGAATGGCAATCATTAAGAATACAAACTCTAAGCTGGGCGTGCTGATGGACACTTGTAATCCCAGTACTTTGGAGGCTGAGACAGGAGGATCCAGATTTGCAGCTGGCCTCAGCAACTTAGTGAGGCCCTCTGCAATTTAGTGAGACCTTGTTTCAAAATAAAGAATAAAAATAGGACTATGGGTGTAGCTCAGAGGTAGAATGCCCCTGAGTTCAGTCTCCAATACTCGCCTCCCCCCCAAAAAAAAGAATGCAAACTCTAATAAATGCTAGTGAGGGATGCAGGGAAATAGGAACTCTAGTACAATGTTGGTGGGAGTATAAATTAGTACAACCACCGGGGAGATCTGTATGGAGATTCCTTAAGGAACTGGGAATGAAGCCACCATATTGCCCTCATGACTGGAAAGCCCTTTTGCTGAGTATGGTATACCAGGCTGCTCATTGCTTTCATTCAGCACACTGAAGACTTTTGTCTCTTGGTTTCTGTCTCAGTTAACATTCTGTCCTGCTAAAATCCAAAACCTGACCATGCAACTTAGAGGAAGGAAGATTTATTTTCTAATGTGCTTGTATTGGTGCATTATGGTCTCACATCATAATGTAAATCATGTTGACGTTAACATACATGCACACAGCACTTGGTGCCCCCCTGCAGCCCCATCTCCCCCCTTCCCATACAGAGCACTGAGACTGACATTGGGATTTTCACATATGTTAGTATTTCCAATAATGAACCTCAGTCTTTCCCCTTCCCTTAGACCACTTCCCTGGCTCCACTGAGGTTTCTCCTCCGTTATCTGGAGTCCCTCTGGTATCTCAGTTACTCCCTAGCTTGTGCATATTAGAGAAAACATATGTCCTTTCACTTTCTGTGATTGACTAATCTCACTTAATCTAATGGTCTCCAGGTCCTTCTATTTTCTTGCAAATGACATTATTTTATTCTTCTTTATTGCTGAGTAGAATTCCATTGTATGTATTTCCTATAGTTTTGTGATCCATTCATCTGTTGATGGACACCTGGATTGGATCCATAATTTGGCTATCATGAATTGTGCTGCTATAAATATGGGTATGCATAGATTACTGTAGTTCTCTGGGTTCAACCTCTTTGGAAAGATACCCAAGCGTGGTATAGCTGGATCATATGGTGGATCCATTCCCAGTTTTCTAAGGAATCTCCGCACTGATCTCCAGAATGGCTGAACTAGTTTGCAAAGGAAGATTTATTTGTTCACAGTTTTTTGCACATTCCGTGTTCAGTCCAGGAGAGACAGGATCTTGAGCTCAGAGCATGGTGACAGCAGGAAGCAGAGAGGGAGAGTGCATGGGCTTTGCTCCACACACCACAGGGAGGACAGAAGCAAGAGCACAAGTAAGGGAAGGAGGAACCATAAGTAATCCTCAAGGCTGCGCCACCAGGGACCTGTCTTCTCCACCCACATCCTGCATGCCCTGACCACCACCAAGATAAATCCATTACAAAGGATTTGTCTAGTAATGGATTATAACCCTCAGGACTTAACTATATCAGCCCTAAGCACATCAGGGGTCGTGCCATATCTGACCATAATACTTTGAATCCATTTTCCATTGTTTCTTTGGGGAGTGAACTACTTTAGGATCTTTTCCTAGTATTTTATATTCTACAATTTCACTGGGATATATTGAGGAATAAATTTCTTCCATTTTTCTTGCTGGGAATGTCTTGGGCTTATTGAGTTTATTTTTATATGTTTCGTCTGGAAAATTCTTAGTCTCTCTTTGTGTGTGTGTATGTGTGGTACTGGGGATCGAACCCAGGGGCATTCTACCTCTGAGCTAGACCACCAGCCCTATTTAATTTTTATTTTGGAACAGGTTCTTGCTAGGTAGATGAGAGTCTCTCTACTTGCTGAGGCTATCCTTGTACCTGCAATCCTCCTATCTCAGTCTCCCAAGTCCTGGGATTATAGACATGCACCACCATACCTGGCTTTTCTTTCTGAATTTAATTAGACAATGTTAGAGATTTTTGGACCATCTTTATGTCTCATGACTTCTCGTATTTTCTATCTCCTTCCCTCTTAGTTACATTCTAAATCATCTCTGACTGATCTTCAAGTGTACTATATTCAAGTGTACTATTTTCTTCAACGATATCTAATCTATTATTTTCTTCAATGATGTTTAATCTAATATTTTCTTCAATGGTGTCTAATCTAAAGTGAGTCTGAGCTTTGTATCTTTCATTGTAAAGTTCTGTTTTTGTTTTCAAAATCTGCCTCTTATTCTTTGGTCATGTTTTGTTTCATGATTTTATGTCTTTTAAGTTTTTTTAACATACTTGGTTTCCATTGCTAGCTGACAGTTTTTAATCTCGAATTCATGGTACTCTGCTAACTCTGTGTCTAGGACTCTTGCCTGTTTCCTGTTGGGTTTGTAATTTGGGATTGTGAGTGGGATGTTGTCTGTAGGAATCTGGGTGCCTGTGTTGGAGCTTGCTCCTCTGCAGAGAGATGTTTGTTCCTAGTTTATTCCAGTCTCCCGGAAGACTATCATTGGTAACTAGAATCAATTTTGTCAATTTCTCGGCTTAGGGGTTCCAATACAAATCAACTTTAGCTCAAATCTTCATTAGGGCCAAGTTAATCGTTACACCATTTCCTAGAGAAGACTGTTTTTGTTTCGTTTTTCTTGTTTTGTTTTGTTTCCTTTTAAACTCAATCTAGGAGAGACAAATTTTCTTTTCAGCTTCTTTTACCAGTAGGAAAATTCTTTCTAATCCTTGCCTTCAAGCAGTTTTTAAGGGTCCAAAATTTATGTGAAGAGAAAGGATTATACCCAGTCTTGATTCTCCACACCCCAAGGCCCTGCCTCCTGCTTGTTCTTGTGAAGTGACTAATCAGGCAAAATGTCTCTTCACATAGGCATTTGCAGGTAGGGTGGGTGTGTATTTTTAACTAATTTCCTTTATTTATGTTTTGTTTTGTTTTGTTTTTTTGGCATTGGGGGTTTACCACACTTTTAAGCTTAAATATGCTTTTCAGTGCGTTGAAAAAGAATATTTTTATTTCTCTCTGACCTCTTTTTTTCTCTTTCAATCTGCCCCCTGCTACTCATCTGAGGGAAGAAGAACTTCTCTTTCAAATGACTGGGGACAAAGCCTTCAGCTTCTGCCTTCTGAGACGTTCCACACACAGGCGCGCAAGATATAATTTTGATTACTTTTTGCTAAGTATTGCACAAAAATCAAGAATAATTAAATGTAGAATAACTAACAAAAGTAAAAATCAATGGGAAAGGCTGGCGTGGTGGTGCATGCCTGTAATCCTAATACTTGAGAGGCTGAGACAGGGGGGTTGCAGTTTCAAGGACAGCCTCAGAAAGTTGTGAGGCTCTCATCAACCTAGCAAGACCCTGTTTCAAAATTAAAAGTTAAAAAATAGGGCTGGGGAAGCTGGACATGGTGGTGAACACATGTAATCCCAGTACTTGGGAGGCTGAGACAGGAGGATCTCAGGTTCACGGCCAGCCTTAGCTACTTAGTGAGGCCGTCTGCAACTTAATAAGACCCTGTTTCAAAACAAAGAATTAAAAAAATGGGTCTGGGGATGTAGCTCAGAGGTAGAAAGCCCCTGGATTCATTCCTCAGTGCCACAAAAAAAAATCTGGCTGAGGTTGTAGCTCAGAGGTAGAATGCCTCTGGGCTCAAACCCTAGTACTGCAAAAAAAAAAAAAAAAAAATCAGTGGGAAGTTCTGAGGATATAAGAAATAGTTTCAGGGCTACAGGTAGAGCACAACAGTAGAACACTCACCCACTATATCTGAGGCCCTGGCTTCAAGTCCCAGAATGGAAGGAAGGAAGGGAGAGAGGAGGGAAAGATTGTCAGTGTTTTTAAAGAGTTTATTTCTTTGGCCCATTAGGTTTGACAACTATTTTAGTTTGCTTTCTGTTACTATCACAAAACACTTGAGACTGGGTCATTTATAAATCATAGAAATCCATTGGTCTCATGGTTCTGGAGGCTGAGGCACGCAAAGGCATTACTCTGGCTTCTAGTAAGGGGTTCCTTGCTGCACCCTGACATGGTGGAGGGTGTCACATCTTTAGACAGAGCAAATGTGCTAGCTCGGGTCTCTTTTCTTCTTACAAAGTCACTATGATGCCCCTGGGGCCCTGCCCTTCTGCCCTCATCCAATCCTAATTACTTCCCAAAGGCCTCAGTCCAAATACCATGAACACATGGACATGACAATTTACTTTCCAACACATGAGTTTTGGGGGAGACACACTGAAACTATTACAATACCTACGAGGCCAAGATTTTGCTTCTATCTGTAACACGATTCTTTTTCCCTCAGACTTACTCAACTTTTTTCCTTAAAGACTCTTGCTCCTAATACTCTGACCAAACGATGTAGGCAAAAGCTGCAGTGCACCATATTTAGACGCCTACTCCATCTGGGAGTATAATTTGTGTTTCTGAGGACGTCTCAACAGTGCCTCACAAGCCGTCTATATTGAAGGTCCTTTTTTTCCCAAAAAAAAAATTTCCAGCCAGTGGTTAACCTCACTTCCTCTTCCTCTCTGTCCCTGACTCCCCGTGCACGAGCAGACCTCGCTTTCAGCAGCACCAGACACTCGGGGCCATGAAGAAAGCTTCCTGTAGGTTTCTCCCCCAAGAATACAAAAACAGTTGTACTACCCTAAAAAAGGACCATGGTGTGGGAGGACACTTTTTCAGTCAAACGGTTTGGGTTCATTCATTCCTCCATCACATATTTATTAATCACTCCTTTATTTAACTCAGGATTTGGGCTCTATTTAAAAAAAAAACATTATATATATATATATATACACATAGGAAGCCATATATATGCTTTTCAAATATTAAAATAATGTTTGTGAGAACTCTTAGTAGATCAGTACTATTATTCTCCATTTTCAGAACTGAGGTCTGAAACCTGGAGCAGTTAAGTAACTTGGGTAAGATCACACTGCTAAGTGGTAAAACCGAGACTTGAACCCAGGAAGTCTAGCTCCCAGATCCCTGTGCTTAACTGCTCTGCTGGCTGCCGCCTACTTAATTATCAGAGGCACTCTGTTCCCAGGTTCTGCAGGGGTAGATCTTCCAAAGCCCACTTAATGGGTGAATAATGCATACAGTCTTCATTGGCAGCCTGGGACAACTGGTCATTATTGCATAGAGCTCCGAGGTGAGGGGTAATCACGGCTTCCTACCTCCTTTGTGGAAGGAGCGGTGATTGATTAGCATGTCTGCCGTGGAAAGCACAATGATTTATTAACGCTGTCTGCCGTGAGTGCGAGGGAATAGATACGGAACACTTGGGAGAGATCATCTGTGAGCTTCAGGCTCCCTGCCTCTCGAGAATGTGAACATTATAACCACAAAGTAAAAACTGCAGCTCAATCTATAGGAAAGCAGAACACATTCAACGAAACTAGGAACTGCACTCATTAGATTCCCCCAAAGTGTGTTTAACTGAATTCAGTGCATCTTTTTAAACTTAATCAAGACAAATGGGTTAATTTACACAGAAATTGGCTTTGGCACCAGGATAGAATCATCTCCATTCTCTGAAACTGTGGAGCAAAACCACGTGGTGTTCTGTGTGTTGTGAACATTTTCAAGTCTACAGCAAAGTTGAAAGATTAGCACCTATATATCTTTCATCAAGAATCACCAGTCTTCAGAATTCTGTCACACTTATTGTATCTCTTTATATGCATGGAGACAAATATACAGATATATAGATATTTATAGATAGATATGTATATCTGTTAACCTATACACACACATATACACACATGCTTTTCTGAAACATTTGGATTCATAATGCAAACAGTGAACCCCTTGAAGCATGTATCTTCTAGAAATAAGGACATTTTCCTATATGACTCAAAGAATAGTGTCACTCTTTAAAAAATTAGCACTAACCTTGAGACCGGAGGATCCGGGTTCGCGGCCAGCCTCAGCTACCTAGTGAGGCACTCCGCAACTTAGTGAGACTCGGTTTCAAAATAAAGAATAAAAAATAGGGCTGGGGGTATAGCTCGGAGGTAGAATGCCCCTGAGTTCAATCCCCAGTACCTCAAAAAAAAAAAAAAAATTAGCACTAACTTGATATTGCTAACTGAGATAAAGTCCATATTCAGTGGGCCCCCAAATCTCCTTTACAATTTTTGTTTTCATTCCAAAATTCAATCGAGATCATACATTGCATTTGGTCATTATGTCTCTTCAATTTTTTTATAGAGCATTCCCTTACCTTTTTTTTTTTTTCAGTACTGGGGATTGAACTCAGGGGCATTCTACCTTGGAGCTACATCCCCAGCCCTATTTTATTCTTCATTTTGAAACAGGGTCTCACTAAGTTGCGGAGGGCCTCACAAGGTGCTGAGGCTGGCCTTGAACCCGGATCCTCCGGTCTCAGCCTCCCAAGTACTGGGATTAGTGTGCCACCATACCCAGCCTTTTCTTTTGTTTTTCATGCAAATTGTTTTTGAACAGTCACGCTTGTCTTATACAATGCAGAAGGAACCCAGGGTCTTGCACATGCTGAGCTATATCCCTAGCCTCATATCTCATTCTTGAATGGACCCAATGGGGCTAATTCCCACCCCCTCTCCCAAATGTAGATCCACGGGCCCCCGGAGCCTGGCTCCTCCTGCCAGTGTTGGAAAGAGAGGCTGGGATAAGGAAAGGCCAGAGCAGTGTTTCCTGCTGATCTGTCTGCATGCTCTGCAAGGATGGGAAGGGGAAGGGACTTCCCCTGCTACATGGGAACACTGGAAATCTCTAAAAAGAGAGGCTGGGTAGGGAGATGGAACCAGAGAAGGAAAGGGAAGGACATAGGAGGGAGGGAAATTACATGGCTTTGAGGTGTTTGCTCAATACACAGATCCATTGGAGAGTGACTTCTCTCCAGGAGAGGAGCAATTCCCAAGGCGTGGAGAAGAATCCTCACTAATGGGGATGGCCACGTTCATGGGGTCGGCCACGTTCATGGGGACGGCCACGTTCATGGGGACAGCCACGTTCATGGGGACGGCGACATTCATGGGGACAGCCATGTTCATGGGGACGGCCACGATCATGGGGACCACCTGACTGGCTAGCATATTCCCTCCCCCTCCCCACTGTCCTCCCTCCACCCCGGCACCCACTGACTGTTGCCAGGAGCAGCTTAGATCCCATTCAAAGGCTGAATGAGGACAGTCTGCTTGAATATTAAATGTGTCAGGACGGTGGGTATTACAGACACTCTGTGGAGTTTTGTGCCTCTGTAAGTGAGAACCTTGACATTTTGTTTTACTTTGTGGTGATGCAGTTTTCATATCCCCCAGCCTGGGTGTTTATAAAAAGACTTTTTGAAAGTCAGGTGAGACAGCTTGCTATTTCACAGCCTAGAGAAAAAGAAGTTACTAAAAGGCTGCATGTCATTTCCAATTATGTCTCCAGCAGGCCATCCGGTGGCGGTGTTAATTAAAGGTCTTAATTGCATTTCTTATTTAGTTTTAATAAGATGATTTGCAGGTGGTAAGAATGTGCCCATTGTTACCATAAGCATTAGCATCTTTATGTTATCGATGCTTGTCTATTTAATTTTGTAGTGTTAGTTTTAATACATGTTTTCATTTAGAATTAAGGGCATAGTTATTTATATGAATAAAAACACTTATCATTAAAATGGAATTGCTACATCTTACCCACAAATCCCTGAAGAACAGATAGGAGCCCAGTTTAAACAAAGTACTGATAGGTTTATTATATTAAACTTTTTAATGTTGTGCTATTTAGATAATAACTCGCTGGCTCTAAACTAAATATGCTTTTGAGAGTCTTCATTTTCAAGTGCTACTTGCAGTCTGTGTCCTTCATGTTTCATTATTTCTCTTTTGAAAGCAATAACATCTTTTATTGAGACTGAATTCTTGGGCCTTGGATGTATCTTAGCGGTAGAGCACTTGTCTCACCTGCACGATGCACACACAAAGAAGCCCTAATAGTGTCAGATGGAATGAAGAAATGTAAATAAAGCAACATCCCTCCAATTGTTCAAATCCTAATAGCATTATTTTTTAAAAAAAAAAAAAAGGAATTTTCAATTGAAATATACTTTCGCAACTTCTTGGAAATATCTGTGATCTATGATAAGCATTCCCATTTGATTGAAATTCACAAAGTTGGAGGTCCTGAGAGATGATAGCTGTATTTCTCCCCTCTATGTAAAAAAAAATTAATACAGATCATTAATTTCATATAATGTTAGAAACAATGCATAAACTTGATTCATAAACTTATTCATACATAAGCACATAAATATATATCTGCAACATCAAAACTTGGTTCATAAACTTGAATGATCTTAATATTACCCCAGAAACAATATGTGAAGTGAGGTTTGCACCACTTACTCTCATCACATGAGCCAGATAGCTACTCTGTTGAAAAGCAGCTACGAGTGCAAACACACCTGCCACCCGGCTAGAATGGAGTCTCTGTGTCGTCATCCCAGAGCTGCTTTTGCCTCACTCCCATGAGGTTCACCCCAGCCCCCTCCTGTCTCCTGCATTGCCCTGCTTTGGGTTTTTGCCCTTGTTTGGGTGGAGCACATCCTCCAGGATTGTTCTAAGAAAGAGTACACGTATGAGGATGTCTTGGCCCCGATTCTCAAGAAAATAGAACCTGCCGTCACTGGGCTGATTATTTCCAAGAAGCAATCCCAGATTTCTTAGCGAATAAAATCTATGTTTTTATTTCTCTGGAGTAAATGCCCAAAAGCTGGGATTGGTGGCTCATATAGTGCTATGATTTGGATATACTTTGAATGTGCCCCCCCCCAAGAATTCATGTGTTAAAAGCTTGGTCCCCAACGTGGCGATGTGTTAGGTGGTGGTACGTATGAGTGGAAGGTCACTGGGATGCTGCCCTTGGAGGGATTGATGTGGTTATGGGATCCTCGTTAGTTCCCATAAGAGCAGGTTGTTACAAACAAGAAGCTTGACCCCTGAGTCTCTCTGACTTCCTGTTTCTCATTTACGACTCTCTCACACACCTGTGCTCCCACCATCATGCCATTTAACCAGGAGACCCTCACCAGAGGCCAAAGAGATGTAGCTGCCCGATTTTGGACTTTCAGCATCAAATGTTGTTTGCCAAATAAGCCTGTTTTTCTTATAAAGTTCCCAGCCTCAAGTAAATTTATTATAGCAACAGAAAAAAGAATAATACAGGTTCATTGGAAAATAAAACCCAAGATCACAATTAAGTGGTTATTATTTCAGAGATGCAATCCTAGATTAGCAAACTGGCTTTGTTGAGGAGTGAGGTTGCTATGAATATTCTTGTACACATCTGCTGTTTCCCTTCTCTTGGGTAAGTGCCCAAGAATGAAATTTCTGGGTCCTATGGTATGTGTACATTTAACTTTGTTCAAAATTGGCAAAAGGTTTCCCTAAATCATCATGCCATTTTCCCTTCCCAATAGCAAAGTATGAAAGTTCCAGTTGCTCTATAATTCCCCAATATGTATTGTCAGTCTTATTTATATCACTGTTCTAGTAAGGTATGAAGGGATGACTGGCTATGGCTTTAATTTGTGACACTAAGCATCTTTTCGTGTCTTTTTTGACCATTCATAATTCCTTGATGGTGATATGTCTTTTTAAAGTCTTGCGCCTATTTTTATTAGGTTGGTTGTCTGGTTCTTATTGATTTGTGGGAGTTTTTAAATTATTCAGTTATAAGTCCTTGCTCAAGTATATATCTAATGAATATTTTCTCCCAATCTGAGGCTTGTCTTTTCATTCAATAATGGTGTCTTTTAAGGGATGAAAACTTTTGTACTTTGATGAAGTCGACTGTACTAAATTTTTTTTTCTTCGCCTATCCCAATAGCGTTCTGTTCTTTTCTCTCTTTCTGAGATACTTTAAAGATATAACTTTTATATTTAGGTATATAAGTCTTTGTAAGTTTAGTTTTTACCTTTATATCTATGATCCAGCTAGAATTCATTTGTATATATGGCACAGAGTAGGTATTGAAAGTCTTTTCCATGTATCCACTAATTCTAGCACCGTTTGTTGAAAAATGTTTCATTTCCCCAATTGGAGCCTTTGTAGCAAATCACGTGACTATAAATGTGTGGTCTATTCTGGTCTCTATATTTTGTTCCATTAGATCTGTTTGTCTTTTTTATACCAATATTGCAATATCTTGATTATCAAAACATAATAAGTTATGAAATCAGGAACTATATGGGTTCCAGCTTTGTTTTTCTTTGGGATTATATTAACCAATCACTTTTTTGGTTGTGTTTTGTTTTATTTTGTTTTGTTGGCATAACCATGTAAATTCAGAGTCAACTTGTCACTTTCTAAAAATGTATCTCTGAGATTTTTGACTAGGGTTATATTAAGTCTATAAATCAATTCAGGGAGAATTTGGTATCTTATCAATGAGGAGCAAATCTCTGCACATTTAAGTCTTCACATTTTTGCAGGAAGGCTTTAATAGTTTTCAATCTGGAGATCGCGTGTCTTTCAATAAATGTATGACTAAGTGCTTAATAAATTTGAATGCATTTATTAACTCAAGGAGTTTTTAGATTGCCAAGTATTTTCTACATAAAATCGTTCCATCTGCTCATAAATACAGTTTCACTCATTTCTCTCCCACATTTCTGCCTTTAATTTCTTCTTATATAATTGCACTGACTCAGACCTTCATCAGTATTGAATATTGTTTCCTGACTTAGATTGGGATCATTCAGTACCACACCATGGAGTGTCATGATAGCTACAGGGTTTTCATAGATGACCTGTATCAGGTTGAGAAGTTGCTTTATTTTCCTTATTTGGAAAGGTTAATTTTGCTGGGAGTAGACTCTAGAAAGGAGGTTGTGTTCATTCAACACTTCAGTGTTCTCCTTTCACTCCATGTAGGCTATTATTTTATTGTTCCCCTTGTAAGATTTTTTCTCGACTTTCAAGAGTACATTTTAATTTTCAATAATTTTACTATATGCCTTATCCTAGTATATTTTGTATTTATTCTTCTGGCAATAATGAGACAAGCTTAATACTTATAGGGCACTCTGCTACACTTAATGATGTCATTTATTGCACATTGGGTGTGTTTAATGGGTGTAAAATGATTAGACAGATCAAATTGAGGGTGTTTAAAAACCTTCCAAAATCTGGGTTTTTCACCAAATTTGGAAAATTCTTAAACACTATTTGTGCAAATACAACTTCTGACCCTTTTTCTCTATTTTCTTGAACATATTAATCCAAATTACTTCAAAGTCCCTGTCAAGACAGCCTCAAAATCAAGATCACCTATGTGTTTTGTTGTTGATGATACCTCATTTTGTTTTCATCCACAAAAACTTGAAAGTCATTTGTTATTTATAAACCTGGGAATTTTTTATTGGCTTCCTGACATCATATGTATAAAACTGTAGACAATAAATGCTGTTACACTTCTTGAGAGAGGATCTACCCTTCCCTGTGGTGGCTGGTTACCCTTCTCTAGTCGGGGACTTCTGGACTGAGGGTGGTTTTCAGTCCTGGTAAGGCTCCATCTACTTCATGTGCTACCTGCCTTTTCAGTACGCTTCTCTTGTCCTATTTCATTTTGTGAGATCTCCCTCTCCTGATGGGAGAGTGAACTCTGTATCTGAATGAGCTATCAGAAAAAGTCTGCTTTGTGTCAAGGACTGTGAAATGTCTGATTGCAATTTTTACTTCGATTGCAAACTAATAAACTAGCTTGCCACAGCTGTATGGATGCTAGCATGACCTGAGACTCCTGAATCAAAGAAGGACCCTGTTATATTTAAGGTATTTGCAACAGTCAGAGAGTTCTACACCAGGCATTCCTTCACACAGAAATCTTCAGGGCTAATTTCTAAAAGACACAACACCCTCTGCCCCATACTTTCTGAGGTTCAAGATCGCCCTTCTTCACTTGCTGGAGTTGTTGCTCTCCCACCCCTCAAAACTTGATGTGCACAGTAATGTTACATATAACTAACTCTTTAAAAAAATATCATCTCATCATGACGCTACCTCTCATCCATGAAGATCAACAAGAGAGACAAAAGCATCTTTATAAAACTGAACCATAATTAAGTCTGAATCTTGGAGGTCCCCTTTGGGCTGAACTGACACTTGGAAGGTGTCCAAAACAGACCAGCCTGGGGGTCACCAGAAGCGAAATGAAATAGGCAGAATGACCAGAAACACTCAGCACGGAATCAGAATCTTCAAAAGCAGGTCTCTATAACTCCCTGCCCTCTTCATCCTGATCACTACCTAGGGAACAGCTGGCAGGGATTATCCCTTACCGGAAGAGCTAGACATCGCCAGGGAACAAGCCCCACTAGGATGGACTAAACCGCACTCCCCAAAACTTCATAGGTTGGAGCCCAAAACCCCACTGTGCTTGTGTTAGGGGGTAATTGCCTTTGGGAGGAAATTAGGTTTAGATGAGGTCATGAGGGTGCGTCCCCATGATGAGATTAGCATCCTTATAAGAAGAAGAGACACCAGCGTTGTCACTCTCCACCTGAGGACGGACGGAGTGAGAAAGTGGCCATTTGTAAGCCTGGAAGGGAGGAGAGCCCTTTCCAGGAACCAAATCTGCCAACACCTCGATCTGGGACTTCCGGCTTCCAGAACTGCCATAAATCAATGTCTGTGTTTAAGCCTGTAGCTATAGCTCCAGAGCCAAGCTGACTTCGACAGGTGCACATCAGGAGGGGGAGGGAGAGCTAGCATCCCAGTCCGTTCAGGCTGCTCTAAGAAGATGCCTTAGGCTGGGCAAGTTATAAACAACAGACGTGTACTGACGTGTACTGCTTACTGTTTTGGAAGCTAGGAAGTCCAAGATTAAGGTGCCAGCAAATTTGGTGTCTGATGAGGGCTCATTCCTCACAGAGAGTTCCTTCTGTATATGTCCTCTCCTGGTGAGAGGGAAAGGCTCCCTCACACCTCTTTTATAAGGATACTTATCTCATTCACGAGGGTGGAGGACCTGACCACTTCCAGATGCCCCATTGCCCAGACCACCACCCTGGAGATTAAGCTTCAGTGTATGAAATTTAGGAGGAGGCAAACATTCAGACCACAGCAATCAGTGAATTTTATTTTTCTTTTTGTACTGGGGATTGGACTTAGGGACATCCTACCTCTGAGCTACACCCCTAATCTTATTTTATCTTTTATTTTGAAACATGATCTTACTAAGTTGCTGAGGCTAACCTTGAACCTGCAATCCTCCTGTCTCATGCTCCCAAGCACTGGGATTACAGGTGTGTGCCACGTTGCCCAGCCAATCCGTGATCATTTTGAGGCTATTTTTTAGAAGGCCACCCAATCCTCATCACATCAGGTACCTGGGTATGGTAGGGAACATGGAAACCCCATTGAAGGTCTGCGCCATCAGCCCATTGTTGAGTGGCTTTTTGACAGAAGGCATGCCATCGTCAGGCTGAAAACAGTCTGGAGACCCTAAAGTGTCACCTGGGTTCATTTTATGGGTCATAATAGTGTGGTCAGATATTGCAGATTCTAGGGGACCCTGCTTGCTCTGTAGGGAAGGTTGCTGCTTTTTTGAAACTCCCTGAAAATTATTCCGTGGCTCCTGCCATGGAAGGTGGCTGCTCAGAAAGCTTCCTGAAAGTTATTCCATGGTTCTGCCACAGAAGCTCGCTGCTCAAGGCAACTTCCTGACAATAGTCTTCTTGTGTGATAATGAAACAAAGCCGGATATAATAATTTTAAGAGAATTTAATAATTGGGGGAGCGGGGAGGAAATAGATGACAATTCCTCTCCCATCTGTAGCCAGCACCTTACTTTTATAGAAATTTTAGACAAGGCATAAGAAAAGTTAATCAAACACAGAAACTACCAATTATCACAAGTTATGATAAAGAAGGTCAGTGAGGCAGACATGTGACGAGCTTGGAGGAAGGAGGGATTCGCCATTAGTGGGTGGAGAGGACATCAAAGACCACATCATAAAGATGACACCAGGTCCCTAGGAATGTCCGCTTGCAGAGGAATCCCACCCAGCCAAGTACCGTGTATTCAAACTGGGCTGGCCCAAGATGATGATCTCAGTGTGCATTCTAAGATAGTCCTCAACAGTCAGAGCTGACCAGTCAGACCAGAACTGCAGCTCTGTTGTCTGAAAACCTGTGATCAGCAGCGAGACAGCACCAGTAGCACCGAGAGCCCTCAGCAGCAGGCAGGAGCAGCCTCCAAGCACCACGTCCTCCTCCACCAGAAGTCCATGGACCCACATGTGCATGGCATGCAGAAGCAGCCTCCTCCGCATCAGAACAGGAATCCTTCTCTCTCTTCTCCTCTGTGATGGTGAGAGTATTGCCCTGTGCCGCTGGAGAGAGTCCAGGCAGCAGCAGAGGTGATCTAGAAGTTGCAGGCTCCCCCAGTGACTCGTCAGAGGACAGGGGCTCGTCACGTCATCGATGTGTGTGACCAAGATATTTGGATCAGTAGCTGCAACTCTCTCATCCTGTGCCCTCCCTAAAAAGGGATACCTTTAATCTCCTGGTCTGTAGATGTCCGAATAGCAGATCCAATTGCCAGGTCATTGACAATAGCCCACCGAGCAGTAAAAACATACCAAGCCTCATCAAGGGAGCATTGACCAGAGCTAGGAAAACAGCCTTGAACCCCGCCCCATGAACAGACGGCCAGCTCTGCCCCCACTTCTGCAGCTGCCGGAGCTGAACAGCTGCACAGCCCAGGGACCCCACCCCACCGGACCCCGGCTCAGCCAAGGCTTCAGTGAACCAGCAACACATTTAGGAGACTTCTGTGTATCAAGCACCCCCAAAGAGCCAGCAGTTTTACTTTGGGCCACAGCGTGAGAGAGAAAATTTCCCCCAAAGGGGTTACTTGCCTCTCTTTCCTGGAATCCCAAGATGCTACTGGCACCCAGCCACCGAGATTCTTGGATATTCCGTTTCCGTTTGACAAGCGATAGGCCCATGAGTCTCTTTCACGAATTATCATGACGACAATTATAAACAAAATATTTAGCAGACTGAACCCATCAATCAGTACATTGCAACAGAGCTGGATTTACTCCAGGGAAGCAAACTGGGGTACTGTCCAAACATTCCGGAGCAATGGAGTGGTTAACAGCAAAGCTGCCTGCCTGCCCACCCCAGTGAGACTCAAATACAGAATCCCCCCTGCAAGAAGGCTCCTTTAGAAGAGCAACTAAAAGCCCCTGAGAAAGCTAGGCATGGTGGCACATGCCTACAATCCTAGTACTTGAGCTGATACAGGAGGATTGCAAGTTCAAGACCAGCCCCAGAAGGTCAGCAAGACCCTCAGCAGCTTAGCAAGACCCAGTTTCAAATATAAAAAATAGAAAAGCCTGGGGGTGCTAGACATGGTGGCACACACTTGTAATCCCAGTAGTTGGGAGGCTGAGCCAGGAGGATCACAGGTTTGCAGCCAGCAACAACTTAGCGAACCCCTCTGCAACTTAGTGAGAACCTGTTTCAAAATAAAAACTAAGAGAGGTATGGGGACTTAGCTCAAAGGTAGAATGCCCCTGGGTGGTTCAATTCCCAGTAATACACACACACACACACACACACACACACACACACACACACACACACGCATGCCCAGGGGTATAGTTCAAAGGTAGAATACCACTAGGTTCAATCCCCAGAATGAGGAAGGGGGAGGAGGCTGATGAGACACTGAGAATTGAAAGAGCTAAAAATCTTGAGACAGGAACACCTCAAAGAGGTAAACCTGCAGCTGGCTACAGCTGCTTTTACCCTGGAGATATTTGTTAAATCTGGGTGAAGGGAAAGATTTGGCAAGACTCCATGACCTCAGCCATGAATGCATCTGCTTTACTTGTAAAGCTTTCCCTGGTTTTGTTTTATTTTTGTTTTTGTTTTGTTGTTGTTGTTCTTGTTGTTTGTTTGTTTTTTTCCTAAAGTCCTTTGCTGAACACAGGGCATGAGTCTAAAACCCTGAGCAGAAAGCCTTGGAAAGTGTATGACAGCTTGGATCCACCCTCGGAAGGGTCCTCAGAGCACAACAAGCGCTTTTATGAACCCGAGGGCAGATTTGTTCAGTACCCACCAAAATAAAGATAATGTCTCCCTCAAGGGCAACACGTACGCAGGTTTGCTCGCAACCTGTTGTAAAAGCTGAGGGTTTACTAAGCTGGGTTTACTCAGCTGTGGTACAAACCCACTGAGTGCGAGTGCCCACCTGGGCCTGCTTCTGTGCCACACCTCTGAGATCTGGGGGCCAAGGGAAGAACTGGTCTAAACACGACACACAAACTGCTTGCTGTACTGGGAGTGACAGAGTCCTTTGTCTCTGATCTGATCCGGGAGTCTTGGGTCTTCTTCCAGCGCCCATGGAACGGCGGCAGGCTGTGTATGTTGACAGTGCACAGGGCGATGATTCGACATGAGTGTGTACGGTGAGCAAGGCTAGTCAGCACGTCCGTCCCCTCACACCTTACCATGCGGAGTGTATACACAGGTGAGCTTATGTAAGACCTACTGTCGCAGTGGATCTCAAGCACACAACGCATTATTGCTTACGATGGTCAGCATGTCACGGGTTAGACCCCCAGAACTTACGTATCCCGTGTAACCGAAACCCTCTGTCTTAACCAGCGTGCTCAGTTCATTCATATTTAATGTGAACATGGCTATATTTGGGGTTAAACCTATTATCTTGGCTCTGATCTAAATCTGTTATCTTATTGTGTATTCATTATTGTTTTTGTTTCTTTCTTTTTTTTCCTCTCTCTTATTTAAAGGTGTTTATTATACTGTTTTCCCTCTGCTAGCTTGTTAGTTTGGACTGGTTATCCTAGAGTTTATGAAACATCTCAAGTTGCTAGACTTTACCTTAAGTTGTTACTATTACCACTTCCTGGACAATGTTAAGGACCTTAGGATTTATACTGTTTATTACACACTGACGTATGTTGGGCTGTTGCCACCATTTGTTTTAATTTTACATATAATTTAATCCTGAGAAGACAGTTCTAGTGTCATCTTAAATAGTCAGTATCCGTTTACTCTCAAGTTTCTTTATTCCTTTTGTATACCTTGCTTCCATCCAGGAGCATTTTCCAGCATAATGGTAATGAATTCTGTTTACCTGAGGTACAGAATTCTATATTGGTAATAATTTCCTTTCTACAAGAAAGCTTGCTAGGATTTTAATAGGAATTGCTATTAATCTATGAGTCATTCTGGAGAGAATTCACATCTTTACTGTGTTGAGAGTTTCCAAGTTCATAAACGTAGTATGTCTATCCATTGTTTAGATCTTCTTTGGTTTCTTTCATCAGCATTTTATAGTTTTTAGCCTATGAATACTGAACATGTTATTAGATCTATACCAAGTCATGTTCTGAATTATTATAAATGGTATTATAATTTTTATTAGGATTATCATGTATTCTTAGCTAGTATATAGAAATACAATTGATTTGTATATAATAATCTCATATCCTATGGCCTTGACAAAATAACTTATTAGTTATAGGTTTGGGTGGATTTATTTATTTGTTGTTTTGTTTATGGTACTGAGGATTGAACTCAAGGACATTTTACCTCCAAGCTACACCCTCTATTCCTTTTTATTTTTCATTTTGAAACAGGGTTTCACTAAGATACCAAGGTCTTGCTAACTTGCTGAGGCTGTCCTTAAATCTATGACTCTCCTGTCTCAGCCTCTCAAGTTTTTAGCATATAAATACTGAACAAGTTCTGGGATTTGCAAGCATGTGCCACCACACCTGGCTATTATAGGGTTTTTATAGTTTCCTTCTGATTTCCTGCATATATATCATGTCATCTGAGAATAAGTTTAGTGTTTTCTTCCTTTCTAACCTATAACTGCAGATCTTATTTTTTATTTTGACTCATTTCACTGACTAGGACTTCTAATACTAGAGTAAATAGCAATGGTGAGAATGGGCAGCCTTGCCATTTCCCCACACTTAGAAGTAAAGCTTTGAGTCTTTTTCCACTAAGTATGATGTTAGCTATATGGTTTGGTAAATGTTCCTTATCAAGTTCCTTATATTCCTAGTTTTATGGGAATTTTTTTATCATGAATGAGAACTGAATTCTGTCAAATGCTTATTTTTATTTATGTAATCATGTGATTGTTTTCCCTGTAGTATATCAATATGGTGAGTTATATTATTTGGTTTATTTTCAATTATAGTGCCACTCTTGCATCTCTGGAATAAATCCTGCTTGGCCCTGATGTATAATTCTTTGCATAAATTTCTGGTTGCTAATTATTCGTATTTTGTTAACAAATTTGCAGCATATTCATGAGAGGTTTTGGTCTACACTTTCTTTTGTCTCCCCTTTATCTGGTTTTGGTGTCAAAGTAATACTATTTTCTGGAGGAAAGTGTATAGAACTGGTTTTTGAGTCTGGCTCTTTGTACAGCCTTTTTAGTGGTTGTTCTAAGTATCACATTATATACATGTACCTTATCAAAGCCTGCAGGTGTCAACATTTCACCACTTTTAGTGAAGCCTATAAATCTTACCTGACTTTTTGCCCCTTTATCGTCCACCATTCATAATATGATTGTCTTAAATATTTACTGTATTTTCATTGAGACACGCAGATAGACAGACAATGGTACACTATCTGCATCTGCCATCAAATATAATCTGGAAAACTCAAAAGAAGGAAAGCCTATGACATTTGCCCAGATTTTTGCTCTTTATTTTGCTTGAGACGAAGGTAGCCACGACACCCTGTCTTGCCACTGAGGTTCTCGGAGTCCTTGGCTGCTTGTTTGTCATCCTCCCAAGGGCCCCTGCCTTTCCTGGGCTTCTGTTCTAAAGCGCACTTCTGTTCCAGGTCGCCTGAACTGGTGGTCCACTGTGTGCACGAGCTGTAAACGGCTTCTTCCTTTGGCCACGACAGGGGATGGGAACTGCCTTTTACATGCCGCCTCGCTGGGTAAGCTCTGCAGCAGAGGCTCCAGGCCTGCTCACCGCATGGTTAAAGCACAGACACCTGCCCAGGAGAGCTAGCCATGCCCTCACGAGATGGAGCCAACGGTCCTGGCCCTTCTGGTCAAGGCACTGGCTGTGTTGGTGGAGAGGCAGAACACACGTGATCAAAGTCCTGTCATGACAGAAGGAGCCTCCAGCAGAAGCTGTAGAGGGGGGGTAATTATTAGAGATCATGGCCTGGAATAATCAAAGAGAACTTCCCGGAGGGGGCAGGATCCTGAGTGAGACTTGAAGAACTCGAAAGAGCAACAGAAAGGACATTCCGAGCAGGGAGACAGATGAAGCACAGAGGCAGGGATGGACAGGGTGTTGAGAGGCAGGGCTGAGCAGGGTGAGGCTCCAGCAGGAGGCCTGGGGAGCAGTGCATGGGGCAGGGGAGAGGTGGGGCTGCATATTGCCAGGAGTCTAAAATGAACGGGAACTGATAAGAAGGCAAGCAGAGTCGACCACGGTCATATATGCCTGTAATCCCAGTACTTGGGAGGCTGAGACAAGAGAATCACGGGCTCGAGGCCAGCCTCAATAATATAGTGAGACTCTCAGCAACCTAGCAAGGCACTGTTTCAAAACAAAAAATATATATATAAAGAGCTAGGGGTGTAGCTCAGAGGTAGAATGCTCCTGAGTTAAATCCCCAGTACCAGAGGGAGAGAGAGAGAGAGAAGACAAGCATAGTACTGCTTGGGTAAGTCACAGGGGATTCACCCCAGTCAGATTATATAACAGTCATGTTTGTGACCTTCCCCAACAGAGATATGAGCTCCGGGTCACAACAGGCCACAGTAGCAGGTGCCTAGCCATGGCTATTAGTCTTGGGATGACCGAGAGTCACAGTGGACATTCTGGAAGTTGAGTCATCTCCTCAGTGCCAGGTCTTACGCATAAGGCCAATTCCATCTTGACAGGCCAGTCTGGATCTGTACCAGGGTCTTCAAACCCAGGCCAGTTGCTTCTCCTCAGCCCTGGAGGACAGTATCCCTGTCCAGGGGACAGGACCCTCCAACAGCAACATGGGCCTTGATGGTCAAACCTGCCTTCCTTCCCGGCCAATGTGGGCTTACCAGGTTCTGTGACTCAGAGCCAGGGCCTGGCCCCAGACCTCCCGGAGACTTTAGCTAGAGGTGGACTTGGATGAGCCTGAGAAGGGTTTAGGGTAAAATACATCAGGGTCCAGGGAGGCTGGAGGAGAGTGGAGACCCAGAGCTAGGAGACATGTCATGGACTCGTCAGCAGTGACTGAGAAGAAAAAGGGAATCACTTGCCTCCTTCCCATCCCTGACAAAGCCAGCACATCCTGTTTTGTGGCATTAAAATGCCTCCTACACTCATCACGGGTAAGATCATCGAAACATCAATAATCCCACCATTCAGTGCTGGCCACAGTTAACATTTGAGTATCTTGTCTTTGAATCTTTTGTCTGTTCTTCAAGTGACATTACAATCCCACTGTGTGCCCAGCTTAGAAGCCAACACTTCCCACTGAAAATTTTCAAATGCATCTTTTATATTTTTAATTAGCACACAATAATTACGCATACGTCACCTTAAATTTCTACAGAGAACTATTCTTTCTCCAAGAACATGATTTTAGTAGTTGGGTCATATTTCATCACAACAATGCTAACTAGTCTACTGTCACTGGACCTATTATACCTTGATTTGTGTCAAACCTGGAGAAGGAGTAAAAAAGCAGGTATCTCCCATCTGTGTCCAACAGCAGCCTTGCACAGTCTCAGGCACAGAGACGGCCTTGGCCTTTAGGTACTGCAGTATAAAGTCACAGTCCCATCAACACCACAGATGGGCAAGACCACACGCCCTTGTGGAGTCTCACATGGCACCTTCCCCTGAGCACATCAGCCTCCCCAGAGCCTTGTCCCATCTGCAGGAGGGACAGGACTGCAAGGTCCCCCTCTGAGCATCCCCTACACAGCAGTGAGCTTGGAGCTCAAAGACACCTTTATGCCAGTTCAGGTCAAACACCCTTAATCTGAAAATCCAAAATCCCAAATGCCCCCCAATCTGAAACTTTTTGAGAACCAACATGGCATCCCAAATGGAAAATTCCACACTTTGAAACTTTGTTTCATGTAGCCGGGCGTGGTGGCGCACGCTTGTAATCCCAGCATTCGGGAGGCTGAGACCGGAGGATCCGGTTCGCGGCCAGCCTCAGCTACCTAGTGAGGCACTCCGCAACTTAGTGAGACTCGGTTTCAAAATAAAGAATAAAAAATAGGGCTGGGGGTAGAGCTCGGAGGTAGAATGCCCCTGAGTTCAATCCCCAGTACCGCAAAAAAAAAAAAAAAAAGAAACTTTGTTTCATGTAAAAATATCATATAAAGTACCTTTGTATATATTGAAACATAAATAAGTTTCATATTTAGAATTGGATCCCCTCTCCAAGATATCTCATTTTGTATATGCAAACATTCCCAAACCTGAACAAATCCAAATTAATTCTGGTACCAAGCATTTTGGATCTGGGATACACAGTCTGTACTTTGTTCTCATTTTGTGCTTGCATTGCTAAACTCTGCAGGACCAGAACAGCCCAAAGTGGCTGTGCGACATTCACTAACAATCCTTGTTGAACACCCGCTGGCCAGGCCTGACCTGGAGCTGGGATTATTGGGCACACACAGAAATGGCAGGAATTCTGGAGTCAGGCCTGTAGACAAACGTGTATGGGACAAGGAGACCCTGTGTGTGAGAGCCCTGCAGGAAGAGCGGGGGACTGAGACCACCCAGAAAGTAGCTGAAACAGGTCTGCGGATGAGGGAGGGGCCACAGCAGTCTTTGGTTATTGCACGTCCAAAGGTCAAAGTCATTCTGAGCCTTTACAAATAGCAGCTAAGGCCAAACTCTCCAGAGGCTCACTCACTTGAAAGCCTGCCCACTTCCTTTCTGCCTGGTCCCCTCTGTCCTGGCTCTAGCCACCTTTCCCTCCTGCCTTTTGTGAAGTGCACCCCATGGACCGACCGCCCCTTGGCGGGCCTGGCCCTGGCCCTTCCCTCTGCCCAGGATGGCAGCTCAGCTCCCTCCTTCCCTCATCCCAGTCTTCGCTCTGATGTCTCCATTCCCATCACAACAGATGTGTCTGCCACTCTCTTCACTTGCTTCCTCCCTCCTTATGGTATTGATATTCCACACAGTGGTGTTGACATTACACTTGGTGTTGACGTTTGTTCATGATGAGTGTTGACATCGCACGTGGTGGTGTTGACATTACACTTGGTGTTGACGTTTGTTCATGATGAGTGTTGACATCGCACGTGGTGGTGTTGACACTGCACGTGGTGGTGTTGACGCACGTGGTGGTGTTGACATTGCACATGGTGTTGGCATCGCACATGGTGGTGCTGAGATTGTATGTGGTGGTGTTTACGTTACACATGGTGGTGCTGATGTTGCACGTGATGGTGTTAACATCCCCTGTGGTCGTGTTGACGTTGCACATGGTGGTGTTGACATTGCATGTGGTAGTGTTTACGTTACAAGTGGTGGTATTGATGTTGCACATGGTGTGTTAACATTGCACATGGTGGTATTAATGTTGCACATGGTAGTGTTGACGTTGCCCGTGGTGGTGGTGACATTGGACATGGTGGTGTTCACATTGCATGTGGTAGTGTTGACTGCACATGGTGGTGTTGGCATTGCATGTGGTGGTGTTTACGTTGCACGTGGTGGTATTGATGTTGCACATGGTGATGTTGACATTGGACATGGTGGTGTTGTGATTGTATGTGGTGGTGTTTACGTTGCACATGGTGGTACTGATGTTGCACATGGTGGTGTTGACATTGCACGTGATGGTGTTGACATTGCAGGTGGTGGTATTGATGTTGCACATGGTGGTAGTAATGTTGCACATGGTAGTGTTGGCATTGGACATGGTGGGGTTGGATTACACATGATAGTGTTGGCATTGCATGTGGTGGTGTTTACATTGCACATGGTAGTATTGATGTTGCACATGGTAGTGTTGGCACTGGACATGGTGGGGTTGGCCTTGCACCTCGTGTGTTAATTTAATGTCCGTCTCACTTTCCCCTTTCCTACAACATGTGCCATCAGATTTTAGGAACTTCATGTGTCTTGGTCCTGGCCATGCATACTCCCATACCATGGATGGATGGATGGATGGATGAATGGATGGATGGATGGATGGATGGATGGATGGATTCCCCCATCCTTTCCCCTGTAGCCAGGGTTAAACCTCTCTTCAGTGCTTCTCTTGTTGGTTGGATCCCTCAATCATGTCTGAGATCCCCAGAGCATGTGCTGAAACAGCTGGTGTGCCCTTATAGCCCCTCAGCACCAGCCAGGGAAGACCTTCTCCTCAGGAGGCTGGTGCCTTCGCCTGCCCAGGTGTATACAGGGGCATCCACTGGCACTTCTCAGAAAGCTGAGGTGTTCTAGGATTGCAGGCATCAGCTCTGGCAGACAGTGGGGAAGCCAGGATGCTATTGACCATCCTGGCATGGGGCCCTAAGTAAGGAGGTACACATCATCGACTTGTCCCCAGAGGCAGTCTCCCACCAGAATGCAAGAACTGGATGGTAAACATTAGGTCTCTTAAAGCAAACCCGTGAGGCTGAGGGCAGATGGCCATAGATCCCACGAGAGAAGCAGTGCTCACTCTTCACCCTCTGCTGTTTTGCTAAGCAGGGGGTGTGCTGTTCCCTCACCTACTGCAGCAATGGGAAGCATGGGGGAAGGAGAGGGATCTCCGAGCCAGTGATGAGGATGACAACTGTCATGGGTCCCTTTGTGTGTGCCGGCGTAAGAGGCCGACCTGGTGGGTTGTGGTGGTCACGGCAGCCTCTGGCTCGTCCCTTCCTCATGCCTTTCCTCTCTCCTGTGCTCCTCGTTGCCTCCCGGCTGCAGGAATGTGGGGGTTTCACGACCGGGACCTGGTTTTACGGAAGGCTCTCTACACCATGATGCGGACCGGTGCTGAGCGGGAGGCGCTGAAGCGGAGGTGGCGCTGGCAGCAGACGCAGCAGAACAAGGAGGTTGGTCCCTGCTGGCCTGGCCAGAGCCTGCACCAATGCCAGACATGAGCTCAGGCCGTGCTGGAGTCCCAGCGTGGTCCCAGGTTCGAGTCCATCCTGTGAGGTCAGGCAAAGACATCTTTCTGGGATTTGTGAGGCCTGCCCCATTTAAGCCCACAGTGGAGGAGCCCGGTTTCAATGGTGCAGCCCTGGTGGATGGCAGCCATACGCCACTCACACCTCCCATGCTGGTGCAATTAGGAAAGCCTCTGTCCCCACTCTCAAAATTGTCTCCATTTAAATCATGAAATAAATCTCTGGGTACCTACTGCCAGGCACAACCCACTAGCCCCCAGCCCCTGTGCATGAGCACAGGCCAGAGAGAAACCCAGTAGCCCCCGGGGCACCTTAGCACTTTGCTCTCCAAGGAGAAGAATCTGCTGCCTCCTGATTGAAGTTGGCCCCCAGGACCCCTTTGAAAGTTTTACTGGCCAGCCCCCAACCAGGAGCACATGCAGATAAATACTCCCCCAGGGAACAGCCCTGGCTCGTGGGTGGACTCTCAACGCCTCTGAAATTAGAGACTGGGGCTTCTGAAAATGTATTGTGCAAAGGGGGAACCATCAGGGGCCACCGACAGAGGTATCCAGCCTGGGTTCTGCTGGGGCTTAGACCATGCTGGGACAGGGGGCCCGACTGCCTGTGTGGGGAGGGTTGCGCCCCGCCCCCTCCTGACCCGGCTTCCCTTGGCGCCAGTCAGGGCTGGTGTACACAGAGGAGGAGTGGGAGAGAGAGTGGACGGAGCTGCTGAAGCTGGCGTCCAGCGAGCCGCGCACGCACTTCAGCAAGAATGGCGGCACGGGTGGAGGGTAAGTGCTGACCCCGGTCCCCCCTGACCCCGCACCTCAAAGGGAGCGCCCAGCCAGCACGGGGGTGGTGCCAGAGCAAAGTGGCACCCCTGAGCTGCGGAAGCCATAAGACTACTGCATCTAAATGAGAATGCTGGGAGGCAGGTGACAGCTGGGCTCTGCTGGATACCAGGGAGAGGCAAACATGAGTTTCACAATCCGAGGCACGAGTGCAAGGGCACCGCTCCAGCCCCAGGCCTCCTTGCCCAGAGTGAGCAGTGGCAGGGAAGGTCTCAGGGCCTAGCAGCCCCTGGAGGTGACCCAAGAGGAGGTCAGTCCCACGCTGCCACTGCACAAACAAGGCTCTGAAAATTCCATTTGCTGGGTTTGGGTCTTTTCCTTAACTAAATACCTATCTGACCTGTGGCTTCAAGTCGCATGGAAAGCAAAGATGGTTGAACTCTCCCAGCCTTTCCCAGATAAGCTCTGCAGGCAGTCAGCATGTTCCTGGCACGAAGGCTTCGCACATTCAGTGCACATTTAGGAATCACGTGTTCCTGGTGACTCTGCTCAAATGTTCCACCACAGGAGCAAAGAGCTGGCCCCACAGACGGGGTAGCCTTGGCTTTCCAAAGGGTGTGTGTTTTGTCCATGCTGTTCCGATCACGAGAAGGCAAAGGTGTTGCCCCCAGAATAGGTCTCGGCCAAACACCACAGAGTGTGACCACTGTCACCAAGGAGACCCGTAAGAGGATCAGAGACTCTGGGACTGTGTGTAGCCGCTGGCCAGCCTCAGGCTCACAGGCCTGGAAGTAGGCCCGGGGCAAGACCCTATAGATACAGAAAACCACACGCACAGACCCACACACCCTGCAGGGTTGTTTGTTACTTTGTTTTAATCATGTGCCACACCAGCCTCAGCAATCCCTCTGGTTTAGGGGCAAGCATGTTTGAATGTTTGGGGACAGGCTTTCTGAATTCTGTAATTTTTTTCTTTTGACAAGGAGCACGAATCATTCCGTGTGTGTGTGTGTGTGTGTGTGTGTGTGTGTGTGTGTGTGTAGTACTGGGGGTTGAACCCAGAGCCATTCTACCTCGTAGCTACACCCCAGCCCTATTTTTTTCTTTTGGAAACAGGGTCTCACTAAATTGCTGAGAGCCTCGCTACATTACTAAGGCTGGCTTTGAACCTGTGACCCTCCTGTCTCAGCCTCCCAGGTACTAGGATTGCAGACATGCCCCAACACAAAAGCTATCAATGCTAATGCCTGCTCATAAAGCATTAACCAGTAGGGTCTGCATGCTCAATTGCAATCGAACACAAGGAGCTTGGTGCCTTTATGAATCTCTAAAAGGACCCAGACATTGTCCCCTGTTTGTATGACAGTGAGGTCCCTGCTCCTGGGATTCACAGTTCTGGTTACCACCTCTTAGGGGCTGGGGGAGATCTCACCTACGCATTGTCTCTTTCAAGTCCCACTTATTTGTTCCCTGCCTAGAGAAATGTTTCCCTGAGTTGCACACAGCCCGTCCTGAGCCCCGTATCTTGGCTATTTAGTCATGGAGTATTTTGTCTGTCCACACCAGTATAGCATGCATGAGGTGCAGCCCAGCTGGACACTTCTTTTAGGTTTACAAATCCCAGCTCAGTGCTGGACACATAGTGATGTGTGGACATAAAGAGCCAGGGGCCAGGGCCAGCAGGCATGGAGCTGACCACTGCCCAGCCCCCACACACACCCAAGAGAGGTGCTCCTCCCCAGACCTGACGCCACCACCCACATGTGACTGTGACCCAGGAGGAGGCAGGAGCAAAGGCCAGCCTGAGGGGAGGGTGCTCCCGGCTTCCCTGCACAGCCTGTGACGCGGAGCCAGAGTAGGGAGGCCCAGCCTTCTCAGAGGACCAGGATGCAACTGGAGAAAGGTTAGTGTGGTCGGACAGGAATTAGAAGAGTATTACTCCTCTACCAAGCACCTGTTAGCTGTGAGGCAGATGTACAAAGCTGTCATTACCACCAAGTACAGATAAGGAAGCTGAGACTTAATGGATTAGGCTACATGTTAGGGTTCTCCAGAGAAAAAGAAAAATGCATGCATAGCCTACTGTGGATGAGTGCACGTGTATGTGTGCATATTCTGTGTGTGTGTGTGTGTGTGTGAATATGTATCCCCTATTGTATATATATTGTATACATACACAATCGTGGGATTTGAGCCGTCCCATGATCTGCTGTCTGAACGCTGGAGACCTAAAGAGTCATTAATAGCACAGTCCTTGACGGGCATGGTGGTGCACGCTTGTAATCCCACTACTTGGGAGGCTGAGACTGGAGTATCTGGGTTCATGGCCAGCCTCAGCTACCTAGTGAGGCCCTCCGCAACTTAGTGAGACCCTGTTTCAAAAAATAAAAAATAGGGCTGGGGGTGTCGCTCAGAGGTAGAATGCCCCTGGATTCAATCCCCAGTACTGCAAATAATAATAATAATAATAATAATAATAATAATAATAATAATAATAATACAGCACAGTCCAAAAGCCTGGGAGTCAGAGGACTGAGGGCTGGGGGTGGAACCCAGCCTGAGTCTGAAGTCCTGAGAACCAGGAGGGTCGGGGGCAGCGGAGCAATGTGGCATCTCCAGCAGTCGGGAAGAGTGAACCCACCTTCCTCGGCTCCTGTGTTCTATTCAGGCTCTCTGCTTTACTCAGCTGACCAACTCCCACGAGGACTGCTCCCAGCAACACCTTCACTTGGACAAACCCAGTAATAGTGGTTAGCCAGATTATCCAGGCCACCCATGGCCCAGTCGAGTGGACACATAAAAATAGCCTCCCCCGGTTAGTCCCCGATGCCCCCACGGCCTCTAAGAGACAGAGTGAGAATGCAAATGCAGAGCAAACACCTAAAGGCAAAGGCAAAGCTTGTGAGGAACAAGGACCAGCGGCTTTCCTTGAGGCTCACAGACACAAGAGTCACTTTGGCTCTTTACATTTTAAAAGAACAGCTCATTCGTTTCTCGTTTTGAAAAGGCTTCGGTTTTGTAGATGCTGAGAAGCTAATAGAACAAAGAGGAAAAGAGAATAGAGCAAGTGGGTGTCCCAGTTCACAGATTCTCACCTGTGCTGTTCTCTCTCTCTCTCTCTCTCTCTTTCCCTCCCCCCCCCTCTCTCGTTTCTATAATTTCACTGGCCATTTTGTTTGCTGTATTTCTTTCATATTGGCTTTTTTGTTTAAGAAATATTGAGAATCCGCAGGGCGCGGTGGCACACGCTTGTAATCCCAGTACTGGGAGGCTGAGACAGGAGGATCCAGGTTCGTGGCCAGCCTCAGCTACTTAGTGAGGTTCTCTGCAACTTAGTGAGACCCTGTTTCAAAATAAAGAATAAAAAATAGGACTGGGGGTTTGCTAATCACAGAGGGGAAATAAGCAGGTCTGCAGGGGGTTGGCCTGGCAGGTGGCCCTAAAGAGTCACCAGGTCCCCATCCCCCATCATGAGACGCTCTGCAGTGCCACATTACCTGAGAAGAAACCACCAGAAAGACTCAGCATAACCCAGTCTAATCCAGTCTCTCGAGGAAAGCGAGGAACCCCAGACCTAGGGCATTCTGCAAAAAGCCTGGCCCGTAATCTTCAAGGTCATGCGAGTGTCAAAGTGATGTAAGTCAAGGAAACCCTAAGAAACATTCCAGGCTGCAGGAAGCTCAAGAGACACCGCAGCCAAGGGCAGCTGGTGGTCCTGAACAGGAACCTTCATTCTAAAAAGCATCGTAGAGACAAGTGGCGCACCTCCATGAAAGAGCGCTGGTGCTTAGACGCATCCTTGTCGAGTCCTGATTCTGTGTTCCGGTTGTGTAGAAGAATGTGCCGCTCCTAGGAAACATACTCTGTGCTCTTTCAGAGTAACAGGGCTTCAGGTTGGAGATTTACTTTCAAACAGTTCCGGGGGAAAGGGTCCTTTTACTATATGTGCAACTTACTGTGAGTTTTTGATTGCTGCTATATTATTTGAGCTATTAAAATAAGGTAAGTTAAATCACATGAAAAAGAATGAATTAAAAAATATAGGCAGTATAACATAAAAAAAAAACCCAGGTGAATAGGATGCATTTCCTGGGATTCAGAACCTTTGTTCCAAGAGCTGACCATGGGAGCTGTTTCTTTGAGTCATGCCAGCCTGCAATCTTCCCTCCGTATCTGCAGAAGATTGGTTCCAGGATATACACACACACACATTCATTCATATTCCCTCTCCCTCCCCCCCCCCCTCTCTGATTCCAAAATCCAAGGATGCTGAAGTCCTTTATATAAGACGGAATAGTATGTGCACATAACCCACACATCCTCCCATATACCTTACCTCATCTCTAGATTACTTGTAATACCTAAAACAAGATGTGTCTGCACATCGTTCTATTCACACGGTTCAGTGCAGTGACTGCTTGGAGCACAGAAAACTCAAGTTTTGCCTTCTGGAATCTTTTAAAAGACACTTTGAACCCTTGGACATGGAACCCACCGATGCCGAGGGTTCCATGCCCATTCTCCAACAAGTTTGCATTTGCTGCCTCTGGCCCCACCTGCTTCTGTCCTCAAACCCCACCTCAGTTAACTTGGAGCACCACCCAGGGTGCTCAGGAACAAGCTTTCAGAACCACTGGGGTGTGGACCGAGCACTGCCACCCCGGCTGCTGGTGTGACCGAGACGCTGTCACACTGAGTTCTGTCTCCTCCTCCTGCTCTTCCCTTCAGGGTGGCCCCGTCACTGAGGGTCACAAGGCTGCAGTCTTCTGCCCGGGTGTCTTAGAGTTTGGGTGATGGCAGTTCTTGGAGCCTGCCTCAGGCAGGAGCCAGGGGCATGGGCTGCGGAGGCTCCCCCTCCCTTCCTCCCACTCTCTGGGGTGGAGTCCAGGCAGCCTCTCGCCAGCCTCTTCCATTGGGGTGCTTCCTAGAGGGTTCCTCAGATCGTACTAGCAATGGACCCTGCCAATAAGGAGCCTGATGTTCCCCGGGCATTCCTGAGCCCCTGGGGCACGAGGCTTCAGCCTAAGCTGCTACGAACAGAAGAGGCGGCTCCACCCCTCCAGCCCCCACCACGTCCTTGTTAAATACCCGGAGAGCTGGTGGTCCTGTTGCCGAAGGCTGGGGTGGACTACCCGTGCCTGCAGAGGCCTCGTCTTGGTGACGTCATTCCTAGAAACCCAGTCGTGCCAGGGCAGTGGGGCAGGTAGTAGACAAGCCAAAGAAAGTGTCCAGAGACAGCCTGGGAGACATAGGGTTTGTTGGGGAAGCTTACAATAGCTCAGTGACTGCTCGGAGCTCAGTGGCAACAGGCAGACAGACAGACAGCACCTCTGTCCCTCACAGCACTTTGCCAAGCACGCCTCCTCACCCTTGTGGTGGTTAGCCCATGGCGGCTGGCTGAAGGAGTGGCACGTGTCCTGTCCACAGCGCCCTCAGATCTGCACCTGGCCCCATTCAGGGAAGGGTTTGCTATGTCTGGCTGCAGAAGCAGTGGCGTCATCAGCACTAGCTTGCTGGTTTGCTTGTCTGACCAGCATCCCAAGGAGCAACCGTCCTGGTGCAGAAACAGTGACGTCATCCGCAATGATGACGTCATCAGCGATAGTGATGTCGTCAGCATCAGATTGTTGGTTTGCTTGTCTGACCAGCATCCCAAGGAGCAACCGTCCTGGTGCAGAAACAGTGACGTCATCCGCAATGATGACGTCATCAGCGATAGTGATGTCATCAGCATCAGATTGTTGGTTTGCTTGTCTGACCAGCATCCTAAGAAGCAACAGCCCTGGTGCAGAAACAGTGACGTCATCCGCAATGATGAGGTCATCAGCGATGGTGATGTCATCAATATTAGATTGTTGGTTTGCTTGTCTGACCAGCATCCCAAGGAGCAACCGTCCTGGTGCAGAAACAGTGACGTCATCCGCAACAGTGACGTCATCCACACCAGCTTGTTGGCTTCCTTGTCTGACCAGCATCCCAAGGAGCAGCCGTCCTGCTGCACATGCAAGAAAGCCGTTCCTACAGAGACCCTGACCTGCCCCGGTTCCCAGTGTGCATGAGAGAAAGCCAGCGGCCTTCAAGAGAATGTGTATCTAGATTCCCAGCCCAGGCTTGCTTTCCTTGTTCCCTTACCTTAGCTAGGTTTGGGGGGGAAAGAAAGGGGGCACTCAGGGACATGTGGTTTTACTGTCCCCCTTTTTGTTAAGGACCATAAGAGTGGCCAGCAGCCCTGACCTGAAGATTCTCTGCACCTCACCCCCAGGACCACCCAGCCTGGGTGCAGGTAGGGGGCTGGGACTAATGCACCAGCCACCGTGGAGACAGGACCCAGCAGAGGCAGCGCTAGGCCCTGGAGACGGCCCTCTGCATGTCTCCGTCCCCCACCCCAAGGTAGCCGGTGACAGGCTCGCTCTGCCTCTCTCCCCAGAGTGGACAACGCTGAGGACCCGGTGTACGAGAGCCTGGAAGAGTTCCACGTTTTTGTCTTAGCCCACATTCTAAGGCGGCCCATCGTGGTGGTGGCAGACACGATGCTGAGGGACTCGGGCGGAGAGGGTAAGTCCTTGGGGAGAAATGCTAGGACGGACGCGCCCCTCTGTGTGGACACGGTCCCGCTCTCCACGGTTCCTTCCACTCCCTGCGGAGGGATCGCTCTGCCCGTCTGCCTGGCAGGTCCGCAGTGTCGGGCGGCGTGGGAAACCTGGCTGCGAGAAGGCTGGAGCCCCATCGTGTGCCCAAGGCTCAGCAGACAGCCCGACCCTCATAAGACCCCGGAGGGCTCACTCAGCCCCTCCTGCCCACCTGCGGCTACACAGCCACTAAGGAGAAGAGATAGGAAGAGAGAACGCAGAAGGCGCTGGGCACGGTGGTCGGAGAGGCAGGACTGGCAGAGAAGGGGAAGAAAGCAAGGGGCTTCTGTGGTCTGCGCACAGGCCAGCACCAGGCAGGGCCCCTTCTCCAGGGCGGCTCCTTCCGCCCTCCACACACGCCTCCCGCCCCCTCTCTCCCTGCTTTCCAGGCCCCGGCCCTCACGCTCACCCTCTCCCCTCTGTGTCCACAGCATTCGCACCCATCCCCTTTGGAGGGATCTACCTGCCCTTGGAGGTCCCCCCCAACCGATGCCACTGCTCACCTCTGGTTCTAGCCTACGATCAAGCTCACTTCTCAGCCCTCGTGTCCATGGAACAGAGAGACCAGCAAAGAGAACAAGGTACGGCCGGCCGAGAGACAGGGCAAGCGGGGCGGGTGGGGCCAGAGCCAGGGGAAGGGGCGGCAGAGGTGGGATGAGGGCAGCTCCGTGGAAGGGTGCACACCTGTGCTCCCTCTAGAAGTGTACCTGTGCTCCCTTTAGAAGCACACCTGTGCACACATAATTACAGTGGTTTTTGCATAAAAATTCTCTCTGCATATGCAACAGCTTCACTAAAAATAACAGTGTTAGAAACAGCATTTCAAGCCAGGCGTGGTGGCGCACGCTTGTAATCCCAGCATTCAGGAGGCTGAGACTGGAGGATCCGGGTTCGAGGCCAGCCTCAGCTACATAGTGAGGCACTCCACAACTTAGTGAGACTCGGTTTCAAAATAAAGAATAAAAAAATAGGGCTGGGGGTATAGCTCAGAGGTAGAATGCCCCTGAGTTCAACCTCCAGTACCGCAAAAAAAAAAAAAAAAAAAAAAAAAGAAACAGCATTTCATTCCCCTACCTCAAATGGCCTTTACTGTTTGTTCCCTTTTACACGTGTACATATATTTTTAACTTAATTTTTAACTGATACCTAAAAACATAAAGATTGTACATATGTCTGGGGTACCATGTAGTGTTTCAATACAAGTATGCATTGAATAATGTTCTAATCAGAGTAAACATATCTCTCACATATTTATGATTTCTTTATGGTAAAAACATTCAAAAATCTTTTCTTCAGTTTTTTTTTAATATAAAGTTTTTTAAAATACATCTAAGACCAATGACTGTCAATATACTGTGTACATATTTTATATTCATAGTCTTAAGTTTTACATATGTTTTATATGCAGAGCCTTAGATGTAATTAAAAAAGAAAGCCCAAACTGGGCATGGTGGCACATGACTATAATCCTAGTACTTGGGAGGCTGAGATAAGAGGATTGCCTGTCGGAGGACAGCCTCAGAAACATAGTGAGAGTCTCAGCAACCTAGTGAAACCCTGTTTCAAAAAAGGGTTGGGGGTAGAGCTCAGAAGTAGAATGCTCCTGGGAAGGAAGGAAGGAAGGAAGAAGGGAGGGAGGGAAGGAAGGCCCAACCAGCTGGGCATGATGGCACATACCTGTAACCTCAGTACTTGGGAGACTGAGACAGGAGGACCACAGGTTTGAGGCTAGTCTCAGCAACTTAGCAAGGTGGTCCCTTAGCAACTCAGTGAGACCCTGTTTCAAAGGGCTGAGGGTTTAGCTCAGAGGTAGAATTTCTCTGGACTCAACCTCTAGCACCAAAAAAAAAAAAAAAAAAAAAAAAAAAAGCCCCCTGGTTGGTGGTTGGTTGGTTGGTTGGTTGGTTGGAAAACTATGATCCACCACCTGTTTTTGTAAATAAAGTTTTATTGAAACACAGAGGCATTCATTAACATTTCTCCTGTGGCTGCTTTTGCACAACTGCACCAGAGTTGAGTAGTAGCCGCAGAGTCTGTGAGTTTCTGTGTCCTGCAGGCAGGAAATATTTACTGACTACTGCCATGCAGGAAGTCTACCTGCTGCTGCTCTAGAATGAGCTTCTTTTTTAATTTAATTATTTTTTAATTGGTGCATTGTAATCATACGTCTTCGTGAGGTTGGTTAGTCATTTGGTTGGTCGGTCAGTCAGTCGGTCCGTCATTTGGTTGGTTGGTTGGTTGGTCAGTTGGTCATTTGGTTGGTTGGTGGTTGGTTGCTTGGTTGGTTGGTTGGTTGATTTTTGAGATGAGGTCTCACTGTGTTGCCCAAACTGGTCTCCAGCTTGTGGGCTTACACAACCCTCCTGCCTCCGCCTCCTAAGCAGTTGGGGCTACAGCATGCACTACTATGCCCCGGCCTTTCCTGTGCGTTTAGCTCTCCTCAGAGCTTGACAGTGCTCTCACAAGGTGACAGGGGTCTTGCAAGACCTGGCCCAGGACCCAGCCCGAGCCAGGCCTCCTTGTGCAGTGCCCTGGAGAGCATCTGCAGTCAGAGAAGGGTGACAGTCCTGGGGCCAGAGTCCCCTGTCACTGGGAGGGGGATCGGATGCCCCGGCCCTCCTCACGAAGGCCCTGAGCTGTCTCTGGGGCCTTCGAGTTTGTGCCTCTGGGTGTTTCCACGGTGAATGTGAAGCATCCTTCAATGACAGGACAGCGATGCAGGCGCCACCGCTCTTCCCCTCTGGAATGTTGCAGGGGTGTGGGGCTCACTTCTCAGGACCTAATTTCTTTGAAAATGGGTTCTGGCCCCCCGACTTCCGCTCCGCTGCAGGCAGCTGCTGGGTGACTGCTCTGAGCAGTAGGCCTGCCCCATGGCCATCCTGTGCCCTGCACGGGAGTTCACCGAGGGCAGTGCTGGGTGCCGCCTTCTACCTGTGCCTTGTGGACTTGGAACCTTTCAGCACAACAGCTTCCCTGACCCGAGGGAGATCACTTTCAAGACCCGCTGAACTTTCAGCTACTTGCTGAAGTCCTCAGTGACCTCAAGGGCACCTAGTGTATGCCTGAAACCACAAATAGGACGGAACCCTCTATAGGCTATGATTTTTCCTCTACATACACGACTGTGACAAAAATCTAACGCCTTTCTCCTCTTTCCTGAGCACGTACACACTATGGTCATAACTTTTGCAGTTTGAGGTACAATAGCAATACGAGCACAGATTTCTTTTTCCTTCTTCACAATTTTGTGGATAGATTCATCCTTACTCTAAATCTTGGTATACAATTTGTTTTCTTTCCTTATTAAGAACCTTCGCCTTTTCACTTGAAGGAAGCACTGTATGACTTCTCTTTGGCGTATATGACTGAATCGCCAGCATCGCTACTCTCATATTGGAGCTGTTATTAAGAATAATAAGGGTCGACTGATCACAAGCACAGTCATACCGTGGCAGACAATCTGTTAACTGAGGTGGCAGCAAAGTAACTAGCCAGCAGGCAGTGTATACAGCATGGATATGCTGGTCGTAGGGCTAGTTCCCATCCCAGATGGGACGGCATGAGGTTTTATCACACTGCTCTGAGCAGTAGGTGATTTAAGTTGATGAATCATTGATTTCTGGAGTTTGCCACTGAATGTATTTGGACCCTGGTCTATGGACTTTGCCATTTGTTATTTTTGGAGCATGGTTGACTGAGTAACTAAACTCTGGAAAGGGAAACCATGGATGAGGGGAGACTTCTGTATTCCTAACAACACATCCATCCCCTGAGTGACCCTCACCCTCGGCACCTGCTGACCTGTCAGGTACCGGCAGGGACAGCCCTGCCCCTGCACTTCACACTGGCCTGGAGCCCAGTGCTGGCAGAATCAGGACAAGGGTCGAACTGAACTGACCCTTGAGCAACCGTGCTCAGGGCTGCTCAGGGTCAGGTCAGCGAACGCATGCTAAGCACCTGAGAATCCGGGTTTAGGGGTCAGCATCCCTGCCTGAGGAGTCTCACCACCTTCCGGGGGAAGCAGGTAACCCCAGCAGCCACAACACAAGGCAGGATGTGTGCCAGGCGGGCCCAAAATCCATCCAGGAGGAGAGTGTGAGAGAGAACAGGCAAAAGGCAGCGCTTCGGGTCACATGGATGAGGGTCACAGAAGCTACTGTGGCATCAGGTGCTCCGAGAGCTCAATGAAATAGATTCCCTAGGCAGAGAACAAAGAAGATGGAAGTTGATGGGGGTCTCCCTCTGGCTCCATTTCTAATGGCTGGTGTGAAATTTCTACTCTTGTTAGCAATTGGAAAAGCCATATAAGAAGTCAAGTCTCAGTACTTGGGAGGCAGAGACTGGAGGATCCGGGTTCACAGCCAGCCTCAGCTACTTAGTGAAGCACTCCAAAACTTAGCGAGAACTTGTTTCAAACTAAAGAGTAAAAAATAGGGCGAGGGGTATAGTTCAGAGGTAGAATGCCCCTGAGTTCAATCCCTAGTGCCACAAAAAAAAAAAAGAAGAAGTTAACTCTTTGTATAGATGTGCTTATATGCATTTCTTTGTTTCAATGGCTATGTTGCTAAAAATCTGCAGGAAACCATACATGAGTCTTCATTTTCCTTGTCTTTTTTCCTATTTTCCATACAGACTTGTCTGTAGCAGGATATAAGTCAGCTCTTACGTGACTTTCTCAAGGCTGCTCTCTCTAGCAGAAGTAACAGGCTGGCATGGTTTCCTTCAAACATGGCGCCTTTGAATCCCTAAATCCCCTCACAGCCTATGCCATTCAAATACTGCAAATCTTATAAGAATTTTTAAGTGAACCTTTCTCTAATCTTCATTGCCCCGTGGGGATTTAACATATGCTTTTATAGACATTTTACTTCAATGGTAGTTAGGAAGCCCTATTTCTTCGGTAGGAGCATCCTGTACATCAATAGTCAGTGCCTTTGTGTTTCAGTTTTGTACACTCTTTGTGACTTTAAGGACCTAGATCTAATCTCCTATTACTCTTGATCTAAGTCATCTACTAATAAACCGCAATAGACATAAAAGTGCTATCATGAGCCAGATGTGGTGGTGCACACTTATAATCCCTGTACTTGGGAGGCTAAGACTGGAGGATCATAGGTTCACAGCCAGCCTCAGCAACTTAATGAGGCCCTCTGCAACTTAGTGAGACCCTGTTTCAAAATAAAATAGGGCTTGGAGTATAGCTCAGAGGTAGAATGCCCCTGAGTTCAATCCCCAGCACTAAAAAAATAAATAAAAAATAAGAGAGCTATCACTTTTATTGCATTCTCTGCCTTTCAAAGTACCTTCAGATGCATTCTTCCACATAGCAGAAGTGATTTCACCTCATCACCTCTGGGTACCAATTGCAATCTAGCAATTGCTGTGGTAAAGCAAAGAATCACTGTGTTACGAAAATTACAGGAAGCAGAGTTATAAGAATCCAGGAGACCAGCCAACATGGCTAGCCCCTCTCATTGCCTCACTGCTGGGGACTTCAGGAAGCCTGCGCTCTCTGAAGTCAGCAGGAGGAGGTGAGAGAGTAAGGGAGAGCTACGGAAACAACCCAGCCTCCTTGGAACTCAGTCCAGTGCTCTTCATGCTAAATCAGACTATCACTCCTAATTCATTCATAATTTATATTTTCAATTAATTTAGAATTTTGCATTGGGTTTTCTTAATATATAGCAAATCATGCTTTATGTTCACTTTCAAACAAGTTTAAATTTAGTCATTGCCTCTCTCCAATGCTTTTATTTTGAAAATTTAAAACCCAGAGACAGAAATAAACTCAAACTGCCCTGTTTATTTTTTATTTTTTATTTTTTTGGCGGTACTGGGGACTGAACTCAGGGGCATTCTACCTCCGAGCTATACCCCCAGCCCTATTTTTTATTCTTTATTTTGAAACCGAGTCTCACTAAGTTGCAGAGTGTCTCACTAGGTAGCTGAGGCTGGCTGCGAACCTGGATCCTCTGGTCTCAGCCTCCCGAATGCTGGGATTACAAGTGTGTGCCACCATGCCTGGCAAACTGCCCTGTTTAAAAAGAAAATTAACATGCATGCCTGTAATCCCAGTACTTGGGAGGCTGAGACAGGAGGATTGCAGGTTTGAGAACAGCCTCAGCAAATATTAAGACTCTCATCAACCTATTAAGACCCTGATTCCAAACAAGAAATAAAATTGGGCTGGGAGTGTGGCTTGAAGGTAGAATGCCTCTGGGTTCAATCCCCAGTACCACAAAAAAAGAAATTAATTAATTAACCAAAATGTGTAGAGGATAAAGGTTCATCCTTTCTGCTCAACCAACATCCTCAAAGTTAGCAGAGTCTTTCAATAAATGCATGTGGAAGTTCATAAATGAAGAAATGGGGGAAAGTCATGTGGGCATATTTTCAAAGCCAGGACACCGACATGTCCTCAATTCTAAGAAATTGGGACAAAAGCAGGTTTCTCCTTAAACCTACCCTCAAAACGTGCCCTATAAAATTGTGAGAGAGTGCCACAATGTCTACAGAACATTGTATCCTGTCAAAGTGTCTGTGTTTATGGTTTCAGAGAATTCAACATGCTTTATGTTATCTGCTGCACACCATCTGAGTTCTGAATCACATTCTCTTCCTCTTGTGGCAAAGTATGTCGGGCCCCTGAAGCCACTTGAGCTGAATTTGTCTCCTGGTCACTCATTTTCCTCTCCCAGGAGACGGTGAAGACAGGAAAGCCAGGCTACAGGCCAGGGTGCATGACTGAGGCTGTGACCGCACCCACATCTCTCCCCCCAGGAAGCCAGAGGGACTAGAGTAGCAGGTTTTGTTTCTTTTCTCAGCCCTTTAAAGATGCCATTCCATTCTCCTCTGTGCTGCCACGTTTATCACAGAAAGTCTGCTGTACTTCCTATCCTTGTTCTCTGCGTCTTTTTTCTGTCTTCAGCACTTTCTATTTGTCTTTGGTTTTCAGAAGCTTAAAGGTGCTTTATGTCGGAATGTTTTTATTGTTGTGTTTTTCCTGCTTGGTATTCTCTTAACTTCTTGGGTCTGTGGTAGCATTAGGTGTTAACTGAGGAAAATTCTCAGCCATTGTTTTTTTAGATAGTACTTCTGGGGTTTTTGTTTGTTTTGTTTTCCTCTTTTACTTTTTCTGAGATTACGCTTAGACAGATTTGTTATTGCCCCCACAGCTCCAGTGTGTTCTGTTTTATTACCCACCCACTCCCCCATTTTTTCTCTTGGTATTTCAGCTTGGGTAATTTCAGTTGACTTATTTTGATGCTCACAGCTGCGTGACACCAACTGATGAGCCCCTTAAAGGCATTCTTCATCCGTATTATTGTGGAATTTTTCCTTTTTTTTTTTTTTCATTTTCATTTCTAGGATTTCCATTTGATTCTTTCTTAGAGATTTAATCTCTGGGCTGAAATTAACCATCATGTCCTGCATGGATTCACCTTTTCTACAAATCTCTCACTTACCCATCAGTTGTTTTCAATTCCCTGATGGCGTCTTCAATTCCCTGCGTAGTGGCTACATCTTGTTCTGTCAGCCTCTTCATTTACTGTCACAGTGTTGTTATTTTCTTGTCGTATTACTCATAGTGTGTGTGTGTGTGTGTGTGTGTGTGTGTGTGTGTGTGTATAAATCCAGGCATCTTAATAGGACAGTAAAGACAGAGGCAAGTTACTTTTATTCCTGGAAATAGGCACACCTTTCTTTTTATGTGGTCTTTATCGTCCAGCTTGGGACCAGTCCAGATGGCTAGGGGAGGTCGCCCCCATCCTGGAGGACACACAGTGCCTCAGACAGACTTGCGTAATCAGAATAACGGAACATTATCCCCATGCGCCTCATGCAGTTTAAGCTTTCATTCCTCAGTAGAGACAGGAGAAAATGCTCCGCAGCGGACACTTTCGTGGAATTCATACAGGTCTTTTTTTGTGAGCCCCAGGTTAGGTCCCGTGAAGAGGAACCTGTAAGTGAGTGTGAATTTCCTTCATATCTTCACCCTGGTGGGGTCTATGCTATTTCACTGACTGACACTCTTCCTTCACCAGTTTCCCATTTTAGCTGAACCTTTTTGCTCCTGTCCAGACGTCTCCCCTTGGAGGCACCTCTATTTCCTTAGGTTTTCAATTAGTTGAATCCCCTGTGACCTCAGCTTTCTAGTGGATGAAAGGCAAGCTGTGAATTTGCAGTTTTTCAGACTTACTGTAATAGTGGGCAGCATTTTATGTCTCAAACAGAAACATCCGTTTTTATTTTTTTAAGATAAGTACTCCAAATACATCCAAGCCAGTGCATATATATCCCCAGACAAAAAGACAGGAAAGAGTTCTTTCAAAAAAAATAGTTTTTTAATTTAAAAAACAACCCGGGCGTGGTGGCGCACGCTTGTAATCTCAGCATTTGGGAGGCTGAGACCGGAGGATCCGGGTTCGCGGCCAGCCTCAGCTACCTAGTGAGGCACTCCGCAATTTAGTGAGACCTGGTTTCAAAATAAAGAATAAAAAATAGGACTGGGGGTATAGCTCGGAGGTAGAATGCCCCTGAGTTCAATCCCCAGTACCGCAAAAAAAAAAAAAAAAAAAAAACCTTTAGGGGCTTATTTTGAAAAGCTGTTGCTCTTCTAGGCAGGTGCCACCAGGGGGCAGCCTGTCTGGTGACTACAGCTCTCCCTGGGCACCGCCAGGTTTCTAGCAGGGAAAGTTCAGGGCGCCTGTGAGAGCCAGGGGCAGGCAGAGCAACTCAGGTCCAGGCGGAGGGCCTGCTCTTGAGGCCTTAGTGGTCTGCACCCTCCCTGGGTTCTCAGGACACTGCGGCCTCAGCATTTAGAGCAGGCTGCAGCTGGTCACCTGTCTCCTCTAATGAGGGGCTTGGGAAACGGGGTCATGGCTGGACCGGTGTTTCCAACATCAATTCTACCCCAGGACAGGTGGTGGACAGCCAGACCAGAACTGCTCAGAATGCACCCGTAGGAACTGCTGCTAACTCGGTGTTATTGTGTAGGGCAATATTTTTTTCTGAAATTGTCTAATTTTAAGAGCCACGGGGGATGTTTATTGGAAATGTGGTTCCCAAGCCCTCTCCCTGGACTGGCCGTCTGTGCATGGGTGCCTGGAACCCCAAGGAGTTGCGCTGCTCTAGCCCGTCTGGGAAAGTGTTAATAGAAAGCCTCTGGGCTTCCCCATGGGTGGGGGACCGGGTCACACCCTCTGCCTGTGTGGTGACTCACAGGGCCATGAGACAGGCTCCTGGGCATCACCCAGGGGCGGCCTGTTCCTGAGCCAAGCCTGCAGCCCTCCCTGGGTGTGTCCACCCTGCAACTCAGGCCTGGGAAGGGTGACCTCAAGGCAGAGTCCAGCAGGCTGCGGTGGAGACAGGCTGAGCTTGCCCCTGACCTCCAAGGCAGACATGGCACTGCCCAGTCCCTAGCCGGATTAAGTAAAAGCCCTGAGCGGGTCCTGGGTTGGCACGCCTGCCTTTCCCTTGTTTGGGTGGGGATGGGTAAGGAGGGAGGGAGGATTTCCGCTTGCTTTTTCTCTTTAGCAACACTAGAGGGCGGCATTGAGTCAAGTGCGCCGCTCTCTGAGCAGAAAAGCAAATCTTCAGTCTTCTGCCTTGGGTTTTCTGTGTTTACTTGCCTGTCTGCTCTGGCCGGGGCGCCCTTGGCATGAATCATGGGCTCTGGTCATGGAACAAAGCCGCTGGCCAGAGGCCCTGGGCTGGGCTTCTCTGCTGCGGTGGGGCTCCCAGGAGCGGTGGTGTCCCCAACAGAGGAGACTGCTCTCTGGAAGGGCAGAACTAGAATGCCATCTCCACTTCCTCCTGCTCATTTTCGGAGGATGCTCCTGCCCTCGGCATGACTTGGCTGGCTCCCACCAGCAGCTCAGGATCCCCTAGTGGGCGGGCCCCAAATTCACTTGCAAACACCACTCTGCCCCTCTGAGCAACGGCAGGTCCTGTTAACCCTCCCTGCAGTCCCTGTGTACATGTGACCTTCAAAAAAGGCTCCTCTCCAGGCGTGGTGGCCCACGCTTGTCATCCCAGGACTTGGGAGGCTGAGACCGGGGGATCCCGGGTTCGCAGGCAGCCTCAGCTACTTAGTGAGACCCTTCACAACTTAGTGAGACCCTGTTTCAAAATAAAGAATAAAAAATAAGGCCGGGGGTGTAACTCAGAGGTAGAATGCTTCTGGGTTCAATCCCCAGTTCCGCAAAAAAAAAAAAAGGCTCCCCTCGTTGTACCCCAACAAGCCTTCCCCATGGGGGCCTTATGGTTGCTGCATGGCCCTCCCCGGGCTCACCACACCCGGGCATCTCCAGGTGTCTGTTAAATCGCTGCACCTGTGAGCACAGGTGAGCTGCCCAGGACAGGCGGCCCTGTTGCCTGAAGTCGCAAAGGAGCCGAGAGCACCTCTGCACACTCTGCCCTTCTCTGGGATGAGGGGAGGGGGGGAGGGGGCACCTGCAAAGCGGCCTTGCACACCTGCAGGGGGCGCGCACGTGCCTGGACACTCCCTCAGAACTAAGGGAGACCGCCATGGCGTCCATCCTGGTGCCCAGTGGGGCGCGCGCCTGCCCTCCAGTAAACCCAAAGAGACCCCGAGTCCAGGTGATGCGGTGCCCCAGGAGAAAGCTGAGAGTCTCAACAGGATCCGGCCTGCGGCCTGTGGCCTTACCGCGCCTGCGGGCACAGACTGTGTGTGTGTCCATTGGCCTCGCTGACCACGGGCACGCCTGGGCTCGAGGTCCCTTCTTGTCACCTCCCTCCCCACCCCCGGGCCCTCCTCGGGGTCCCAGCGCCCTCCCGCCCGCCCAGGGCGGCCTGGCACCGCGCCTCTGTTCTGTTCCAGCCGTGATCCCGCTGACGGATTCCGAGCACAAGCTCCTGCCCCTGCACTTCGCGGTGGACCCGGGGAAGGACTGGGAGTGGGGGAAAGACGACAATGACAACGCCAGGCTGGCCCAGTAAGACCCTCGGGGAGGCCTGGGCGGGGGGCGGGGGTCCCGGGGCGGCGGGAGGGGGGTTGCGAGGGCCGGCACCTGGGCCCTTGCACTGAAGCCTGCCTTTCCCGCCAGCCTCATCCTGTCGCTGGAAGCCAAGCTGAACCTCCTCCACAGCTACATGAATGTGACGTGGATCCGGATTCCCTCCGAGACCCGGGTGAGCTGCATGGCGGGGGCATCCTCCCAAAGGCTCCCCCGCCCCCGCCAAGAGGCCCGGGGTGGGGGGGACCCTTGTCCCAGCGGCCCCAGCTGTACGCGTGCAAAAGCCACTCTTGATTCTGCCTCCAGATACCTCCTACTAAACCTGGTGCGCGTGTGTAGGTGTGTGTGTGTGCGCGCACCCGAGCGCGCGCTCCGGCTAGGGGATTTTTTTTTTTTTTTGCCCCCTTATTTTGTACAGGAGTGGAATAAACACGCCCACTCAGAAAACAAACCGTAGGCAAGTCCCAACACAAAACTATCGCGGCTCAGATCGGAACGCGCTGTGCTGCGGAGGAGCGGAATTAACCATAAACTGTGCGTGGGTCTCGGGAAAAGCCGGGAACCGAGGCGCGGGCGGGGCCTCAGCGCGCCCCTTCTCCCCTCCCGGAGGCGGGCCGAGCCCCGTTCCAAGCATTGGACTGGCTGATGGTTTTTTGTTTTTTGGTTTTTGTTTTTAAATCTCAGCAGGGAACTTCCAGGGAAAGGGATTTGCAAAAATCGGTGGCAAGTAATTGCCCTCCCCACACCCGAGGGGATTTTAAGTAATGCTAAAGGAGCCGGGGCATGGTGGTGCATGCTTGTAATCCCAGTATTTCGGAGGCTGGGACCAGAGGATCGCAGGTTCGCGGCCAGCCTCAGCTACTTAGGCCCTCTGCAACTTAGTGAGACTTTGTTTCAAATAAAAAAAAAAAATAGGACTGGGGGTGTAGCTCGGAGGTAGAATGCCCCTGGGTTCAATCCCCAGTACTGCCAAAAATTTTTTTTTAATTTTAAAATTTTTTAAAAAAAACTAAGTAATGCTAAAAGGGGGCGATGTGGAAAGCAGGTGTGGGGAGGGGTGCCTGGGCCCGCGCAGAACCTGGGGTGCTGGGCACTGCTCAGCTCGCTCCCATAGCTCTTGACTTCATAGCCTGTCCCCCAGGCTGCTCCAGAGTCCCCATCTCATTGAGACCACAAGTGACAGCCAGACATGGCAGAATCTGAGTCGGGCCTCTCCCATCGGGCAGGTGCTGTGATCGCAGCCACCCTGCATCCTGAGCACAGCTCTGCCCTGCAGGGCCCTGTGCCGGCCTCACAACAGAAGCAGAACTCTGCGCAGAAGGCCCTGGCCGGGTCTTGCCGCTGAGAATACCCGAATACCCGAAGCCCAGCTCCTCAGTCTCTGCCCCCAAAAGCACCTCCTAGCACCACCCGGGCCTCCCTTCCCTTCCCAACCCTTTCTGGCCAACCAGTGAAACTTTGGGCTCTTTTCAAACCCAAGGAATTTCCATCTGGGATATGGTGAGCCCTGTTCTGCCCTTCCTTCCTCCCTCCCTCCCTTTCTTCCTTCCTTGTGACCTGGAGGCAGGAGGGTCACCCCCTTCCTTAGACCCACTTGGGATGGAGAGATTCAAACACAACCTGGAGATCGAGGGAGGGGCCTTTTCCCAGGGTCCTCCCTCGGAGGCCAGGGGAGGGCAGTGCAGGCTTGGGCCAACTCCTGCCGCAGCCAGCTGCTGTCCTGAGGGACCTGGCCTTCCTCCAGTGATGGGGACTCCTCCTGGACCCCCATGCTCCCTGCCTGCCCCCCAAGATTGGCCCTGACCACATTGGAACATCGCCTTGCCCTCCCCTGCCTGGCTGAATCTCCTCCACCGGTGACGCCCAAAGTGTTCAGGGAGATGTTCCTTCCCGAGTGTCACCCCCACCCCCACCCCCACAGGAGGCTTTTTCTGGGAACGGGAACATCTTTTCTGGCTGAGCACAGATCTATTTCAGAATCCTTCTTAAATTAGCACTCTGCATTTCCAAACTTAAGAAAGGAACCCCGAAAGGGATGTGTCAGCGGCACCGAATCAAGGGGGTGTTTGTTCCCCAGATGCAAAGAATGAAGTCCCTGAGAGCCCGCTCTCTCCCCCATGACTGGAGTAAGCTTGACAAGACACCTTGGCGTAGCAACCTGGGGCGTCTGTCTGGTCAAGGAGGCAGGTGGCCAGGAATGGGAGATCAGAGTAATTGGTAATTCTCTCTCAAATGTGCCAAGGCTCCGGAGCGCCAAGCCGGGTGGGCTAACCGCATCCTCCGGCATCCCCCATGCGCCCCCATCTTACTCGGAGTTCTAGGTTATCAGATATCTGACTTCAGAGAGTGAGGTGGCCCAGCCTCCCTGGTCAAATGGCACCGGCAGGTAAGAGCCCCCACCCCCGCCTTCTGCAAACACCTGCCTTTCATTACTGCGCCAGACCAAGGCCCACTCCCCTACCGTGGGCCCCTTTCCTTTAAGCACCTGCTCTCTGCGCATTCCATTCCGAGCCCTGCGCGGGAACCGTTCTCTAACCACCTCCCTTCCCTCTCTCGCTGTCTCTCTGTGTCTCTCCCCCGACAGGCTCCCCTGGCGCAGCCGGAGTCCCCCACCGCCTCTGCAGGGGAGGACGTGCAGTCCCTGGCCGACTCGCTGGACTCGGACCGCGACTCGGTTTGCAGCAACTCCAACAGCAATAACGGCAAGAACGGCAAGGACAAGGAGAAGGAGAAGCAGCGCAAGGAGAAGGACAAGACGCGCGCGGACTCCGTGGCCAACAAGCTGGGCAGCTTCAGCAAGACGCTGGGCATCAAGCTGAAGAAGAACATGGGCGGCCTGGTGCACGGCAAGATGGGGCGCGCCAACTCCGCCAACGGCAAGAACGGCGACGCGGCCGAGCGCGCCAAGGAGAAGAAGGCCAAGTCGCGCAAGGGCAGCAAGGAGGAGTCGGGCGCGTCGGCCAGCACGTCGCCGTCGGAGAAGACCACGCCGTCGCCCACGGACAAGGCGGCGGCCGAGAAGGGCGGCGGGCCCCGGGGCGACGCGTGGAAATACAGCACGGACGTCAAGCTCAGCCTCAACATCCTGCGCGCCGCCATGCAGGGCGAGCGCAAGTTCATCTTCGCCGGCCTGCTGCTCACCAGCCACCGGCACCAGTTCCACGAGGAGATGATCGGCTACTACCTGACCAGCGCGCAGGAGCGCTTCAGCGCCGAGCAGGAGCAGCGGCGCCGCGACGCCGCCACCGCCGCCGCCGCCGCTGCAGCTGCAGCCGCTGCAGCCACCGCGGCCGCCACCGCCGCCGCCAAGCGGCCTCCGCGCCGGCCCGACGCCGAGGGCGCCCCCGGAGCCGAGCGCGCCTCGCCGGGCCCGCAGCCCACGCAGCTGGTGCTCAAGTTCAAGGAGCGCCCGAGTCCCGGCTCCGCGGCGGGCACACGGGCGGCCAGGGCGACGGCGGGAGGATCGGGGTCCCCGGGCCCCGGGGCCGGCGCCCGGCGGGCGGGAAACAGCGGACCAGCCGCCTCGGGCCGCAGCCCGCCCGCGCCGGGGCGCCAGAGCATCATCCACGTGCAGGCGGCGGGCGCGCGGGACGAGGCGTGCGCGCCGGCGGTGGGGGCCCTGCGGCCGTGCGCCACCTACCCGCAGCAGAACCGCTCGCTGTCGTCGCAGAGCTACAGCCCCGCGCGCGCCGCCGCCGCCTCCGCGCTGCGCACGGTCAACACGGTGGAGTCGCTAGCGCGCGCCGTGCCGGGAGCCCTGCCCGGCGTGCCGGGGCCCGCGGCGGCGGCGACGATGGTGACGACGATGGCTACCCCCGGGGCCGCCGAGCACAAGTCGCAGACCTACCCCGACGGCTTCGGCGCCGCGCGCGACGGCCTGGAGTTCGCCGACGCCGATGCGCCCTCGGCGGTGGCGGCGGTGGCGGTGGCGCGCTCGGACGGTGAGTGCGGCCGCGGGGGACCCGGGCTCGCGCAGCGCCGCTGCCAGCGCGACAACTGCGCTTTCTATGGGCGCGCGGAGACCGAGCACTACTGCTCCTACTGCTACCGGGAGGAGCTGCGGCGGCGGCGCGAGGCGCGCGGGGCCCGGCCCTGAGCGCACGGGCCGCGACTCCCCTCCCGGCGAGGTCCCCTTCCTCCCCGGAAGGATTCCTTTTCCAGTCTGTCGGTGTCTTCTTTTTTTACACGCCCGCCCGGGTTCCACCGAAAGGCCGGCGCCTCTTCCTCCTGTCAGTGCCGTGTACGTGTTTGGTCCAACGTTCCTAATGGTGCCTGAACCTTCTGACGCCACTCAGGTAGTAGACCGATAGGAATCAAGTCATACTGTGGGAAGTTGAGTCTGCTAGCCTAGCATCTGCCTCGTACTGTGGAAATTCAATAGCCATTGCAAGAGTATTTTTGTTCCTCTATAAGAGTAAAATAAAGAAATTCGCAGCCCTTTGTTTTTAGAAGGGAGTGTTTTACATGCTATTATTATTATTATTATTTATTGTTATTAATTTTCTTTCTTTTGTTTCCTAACCTAGCGACTGACCTCTTCCAGGGAGCAGGTCCCTGGCGTGTGTGCGGTTGGTAGCACCCAGGGTTTAGGAGCAAACGTGCAACCCCGGGTCTGGGGTGGGGGCCTCCTCCGGGTTCCCCTAGAGACCAGGCACCGTGCCGCCCGCTGATGCGCTAGTGGTCACCGTGGCCCTGTAGGAACACACGGCTCCATCTCATAAGCAGAACCTCCCCCTCCTCTCACAGCCCGGTCTCGAGGACCATTCCCTCTGCCACCCAAGCGGTGGGCCACCTTAGAATGCGCACCCGACAACCTACCTCGCAGGGCGCGGTGAGGTGTAGCGATGGGTCCCCGGTGCCCGGCAGCTCAGAGGCCAGGAGCGTTCCAAAGACACGTTGGGTCCAAAAAAAAAAAAAAAAGCCAGGTTCTGAACTCACGAGGTGGATTGGCCCGCACAGAGAAACAAACATGGTAGCCTGCTCGAGTTTCTCCTTGGAAGATAACTTCCACAAACAGACTGTCCCTGGAGGGTCCCCCCCCCCATAGGAGGTGACAGTCACTCACGTGTGCGCCCCAGGAAAGAGGCAAGGAATTGACACACACACCCCAACACACACACACACTAGGTTGCTCTGAAGCCAGCCCTGCCCTCCTGCCACAGGGAAGGGGCCGCAGGAAGCCCACCCCAAGCCCACAGCATCCGTCTTGAGTTCAGCCAGGTAATGGGGTTCACTGTGATTGGGGATCCCTCCACGGGGCAGGGATAGCCCCCTGCCTCTGGCTCCATAATGAGGAAACAGCCCGATATCCGAGCAGTCTCTTTTTGGTGCCTCCTACATATCTTGAGGAAATTATTATTAATATATATATATATATATATCTGTGTGTGTGTCCTTAGCTACCCTGTTCTGAACAGCAATATGCAGCTCTTTTTTTCCAAGATTACCTCTGGAGATTCCCATTCTTAGCCAAGGACACGGAGGAGCCAAACCTGCCTAGCTGCTCCACAAAAGAATATTTTTCAAGCCCGTAAGAGCTTTAGAATAGCTCCCCCCAGCGCCCCCCAATCCTATGAGAAGGAGGAGGCACCTAGCCTATCCTCGGAAAATGCAGGAAGGGGGGGTCATCTCTTCAATAGACTGGCTTCTCCTTGCAAAAGGACGCTTTTCCCCACCACTGTAAAGAGCAACAAAAGCAAAAAATAAATAAATAAAAATAAAAAAGTAATAAATAAAACAGATGGGGACAGGGGATATTTTTTACTTGTTTGAAGAATTATAATAAAATAACACTCTTATCTCCTGTGAGTAATTCCTTTTGTTTTTAATTATACCGCAGCCCGTGGAGTTTTCAGTGATTTATTCAAGTTTTGCGTAAGTGGTTCCTTAGGTCCAAATTATTTATTAAATAGAATCTTTTAAGACTTTTTTCAGAGTTTTACTTTTCTTGCCGAAGGAGATAACTTTCAACGTGCGATAACTATTAACGTCCACGTCCCTAATAGTACTGGGGTTTCTTTTGTTACTCAGAAAAAGAAAAAAGAAAAAAAACAATGTGGTTTTTTTAAACAATCTCTCATCAAGAGGGTCTGTGGCAGCTTTTGGGGACGTCTCTCTGAACCACTGCTTCGCCCTTCACACCTGTGACACCGGCTATCCATGCGCGCCCTGAGAGGCTGAGACAGCCAACCTTAAAAACGCTCAGACGTACATTCAGAAACCAATCTCATATGCACAAGAAGTCAAGGAGGAATAAATTCATGCTTAGGGTGTGGGGTGGGTTTTTTTTTTTTTTTCATATTTTTAATGTTAAAAGGGTCAACTAGAAATGTCCAAAACTGGCTATGCAAACTTTTGATCTTTTTCATGCTCTCTGCCACGTTAAAAAAAAAGAAGGGGCCAAAACAATAAAAGCAGCTCACTGTCATAGAGGAAAACTTTCCAAATAGGCAGAGTAGTATTATTTAAAAAAAAAAAGGTAACATGTTCTATCTTCTTGCATTGCCAAGTTACCTCCACCCCCCCTCCACCTGAGGACAGGCGTGACCGAGAGCCTGGGGTGCGTCCCTAGCTGCCACCTGGGCTCCTCTGCCCATGAGAAAGGCCCCCAGCCCCCGTGTCAGGTCACCAGGTGAGCTCCGCAAACCTGGTGACCCACTGAGCCCGGTTCCAGGCTGACCAACCTTACAGCTCAGTCTGCGTCATTGCAGAATAACCATTTACCTTTTGTGCAGGACCCAGCCGCTAAGCAGTATTTCAGTGCAGGAAAAGGAGAGCAGATTGTGGTGTGAACTCTAATCCCGTGCCCAGGGCGGTTCACGAGAGCACTTCAGACTCAGTCCCTGGCCAGAGAGCATCTGAGTTCCGGCTCAGGGTAGGAGGTATAAGAGACTGTGTTCATTACATATGGGCCAAGGAGTTACCCAATATTCTATGACTTGGGGACCTTCGTAGAGCAGGGAAGACAGAGAAGTCCCACCTTGTACCAGTGACAGACCCTGTGTCTGTTCTGGCCCAACTTCCCTTTCTGGGAAGGGTACCTGGATGTCTCTGAGCAGCAGCCAGTTTCCAGAATGATCCCTGATCCTTCTAAACACCTGTGGAAGCTATTGCAGACATTTCCTTCACATGCATTACCTGGGTCAATGATTTTCTTAAAAAGATAATAATATATTGTTAAGGAAAGGTGTTTTTTCAGTGTATTCTGTTTGTGGGTTTTATGCAATATTACAGTGAAATTTTACGAGCCAAGTTCAAACTGTATTATAGAAATTATTTTTATATTATTTTCAGAACATGTCACAGAGCAATATTTTGCACCATTACTGTCACAGGGTCGTCCCTTGGAAGGGTTGCAATGGAAAGGTCCCTGCGGTGGGTTCTTGGAACTTAAATGCTTAAATGCTTTTTGCTGTTTGTGCGAATACTCTCGGAAAGTGGGGATGTGTAAATGTGATTTCTTTCTTCATGGAGGGCTTGATTTTCCTTTTCCTGTGTGTGGGTTTTGGGTACGCACCTTTCCTCGTAAATGAATACTTTATATTCACTAAGTTCCTGTGGCCCTTTTCTTACCTCCCCGTGTCATTTGAGTATTACTTTACCAATTTGATGTTTTCCCCCATGACTTAATTCACAAATTCTAGCAGCGCGCTGTCAGGAATTTGGTGACCTGAGATAAAAGGACGCCCCAGGCCCTCCAGGGAAACGGTGTGGGAATCCTGTGTGGTGCCCACCCGTGCCTCGGCTGAAGCTGCCGGTACATCCACCACCTCCCCCTCAGCGACCATAAGCTTTTTTTTTGCAAACTACATTGCAAAACCAAACTTCACCTAGCAAACTCTATTTCACATGAGCTAAGCAAAAAGGGCTGTACCTATCCGTGGTGGGAAATTTGTGCAAGAAAAACAAAAAAGACTGCCAAGCCAGTGTGTGCAAGTTCCGTTCTGTGAGTCCTTTGTTTACGGAGTAAAAGCTGAAGGTATATATCTGCTGGATGTTGGAGGTTTCTTTCTTTGTGATGTGATTCTCGCCCCTCCCCTCCTTCCCTCATCTTCGTGGAGACTCTACAAATTAAGTCCCTCCCCTGTTCTTTCCTTCTGATGCTTCCAATAAAGAAGAAAATGTGTTCTGGTGGACAAGCAAGTCGGCTCTGGCCATGGCCCCATGGGGCTGCGAGGTGGCCTCCCTGGCTGAGAGTCTGATTCTGTTGTCACTTGAAGACAGGCACATATGACGGTCCCAAAGGTGGCTGATCTCCTGATGCCAGAAAGCAGACGGCCCCTTCCAGAAAGCCTTAGGGTGGTGGCTCTCGGAGGGCTCCGGGCGCCCCCTTTCCTCTTACTCCTGACTCCAACTTCTCTTTTCGAAAGCATGCAGCCCATTTTGGCATGCCTCATCAGGAGAGCCGCCTCGGCTTCATTCTTGCTTCATTCAGACCCACACCGTGCCCGTGACCACTCTGTGGTGCTGTCCTGGGGGGCCCAGGGTGTGGTTCTGCACAGCCACCTAGGCACCATGGAGGTAGTCCAGGGTAGCTCATCCTAGAGACACCAGCACACACCAAGACTCTGCACCACGCGGTCATGCTAAGGGGCCTATGCTCACCCCCGAGGCCTCCCCTGCTGCAGAGAATTCTCCCAGGGCAGACAGGGAGTCATGATGTTCACAGCAGCTGCAAGCTGTGCACAAGATGGTCGACTAGCAGTTACCCAGGTCACTTCTTTCCCCAAAGACCCATTCTTCTTCCCCCTTCCCACCTCAGCGGAGAAGAGCTAGGGCGACGCCCTGCAGGGACCCTCCCCGAGGGAGCACGCGTGTGCCGTCTGGGCAGTACGGGGAACTTCACTGGTCAGAGGGCACAGGCTGATCAGAGTCGAGAACACAGGTCATCGGGGAAACAGCGCAGAAGCCATTCTGCCCAAACATGCCAGCAATATGACCTTCTATTTAACCTGCAAAATACTTTGCTGAAATTAGTATTTCTATTATTTTAGTCTTCCAAAAAAACAAAGAGAGGGAGGGCCCCATGAACTCTAATTCTGTCTGTACAAAATAATGCTCATCCCTTCTATGCTCTATTTATATGTAAGTGGAGATGTATTCTGTGAGCTTGAACATCAGGTGAGGAGTGCCGGTGAGTTTTAAGGGTAAATATAAGCAGAATCTGCCCAACGCCAAAGCAATTGTTGTTAATGTAATTAGGACAAGTAGCAGAGGCAGCTCTTGCAGAATATAACTCCAAACACCAGAGGTTTGCTTTAAATGAAGAAACAGCCTCCCATCACAGAGCAAAAGCGAAGACCTTACAAAAACCACTCTCACCCCGTATGTCTGCGCAGAGCCCCAGGCACCCTCTTGCCTGGGTGCCTTTGACTGCGCTGTTTCTCCTACCTGAGACGTCTCCCTGCAGGGAGGCCCACCCACAGTTCACCCTTTGACACCTGTGAGTCTTTGCTCCAGTGTCTCCCTTCCACGAGGCTGTCCTTGACCTCTTGGTTTAAAAGCACGCACACCCCTCCCTCCGCACCCATGCATATGTGAACCGTTTGCTTGCTCGTTTATTTTACATTCCCCAACCCCCCCCCCATAGACCGCAATCTCCATGAAGGCAGAGCTCCCCGTATGTCCTGCTCACCACTGTATCCTGAGGCCGACAGCGGTGCCTGGCACGCCTTAGGTATCAGATAAACACCTGCTGAAGAAAGAAAATGAAACCAGTCGTTGGGTAGCTATTAAGACGCCAGGCAATGTCTATTTCCGCCTTCCTTGAATCCAGAGTCGCTTCCTGTCCCTAACTAGGGAGACTGTTAGCGGATCAAGGGACCTGGCCTCCTCTCCCACCTCCAGGTACCAGATGGCTAGGTAAGGCAGCGAGCTTTATCCAACAGGCGGCAGCGGCGGCCTCTCCACCTGCCCTGTGGCCAGGCCCAGCTAGTTGCAGAGCGCGCTTTGGATCAGGCACAGGTGAAAAGTGCTTCCTGCAAAGTAGCCGGGGTAGGTAAGTCAGGTGCACTGCGGTGGGCGCCGGCCACGCCCCTCCGTGACGTCATCGTGGACCTGGCGCATCCTTCAACGCCTTCGTCATTGGTCCCATCGTTCCTAGCTCGAACATGGCGGTAGTGGACGGGCAGCCCACGCAGAGGCATCCTGACCTAGAAGAACCCGTTCTGCAGTCACCAAAAAGAAAGAAAAAGAAAAATCAGAGCAACAGAGAAAAAAGACCAACTGGGGCAGGGGTGGGCGACTCGTAGGCAGAAACAGCAGAGAGCCAAGGGTCCGCGGGACTCCCCTCAGTCACCCATGGGTACGCAGCTGAGGGTCTGAGCCTTCACACCGCAGAGCCAAACCACACACACCTTCTGGGGCCGGGCCAGACCTGTGTCCCTCCCAGCGGGCGAGGGCTGGCTTCCCTTTGAGCCTCCTCCCTCTACCAGAGGATTTTCACAACTATCTAACCTTGGTGTTCAGTGTTTACATCTAGGTCCTTTGACCAATGTGTTTTCCTCTAAGAGTTGTTGGCAAGTACTGTTACTGGCTGTCTCTAGGACCTCGGTCCTGCTGTGGCCTGGTTAAAAGGTCCCGTCCTGTTTACCCTACTTCCAGCCGGGCGTGGTGGAGCAGGCTTGTAATCCCAGCATTCGGGAGGCTGAGACCAGAGGATCCGGGTTCGCAGCCAGCCTCAGCTACCTAATGAGGCCCTCTGCAACTTAGTGAGACCCTGTTTCAAAATAAAGAATAAAAAATGGGGCTAAGGGTGTAGCTCGGAGGTAGAATGCCCCTGGGTTCCATCCCCAATACTGACCAAAAAAAAAACCTGTTTACCCCACTTCCCCAGTTTTGCTTCAGTTTCTCTGGATGCCATCTTTTAGGACCCCTCCTGGGGCTGATATTCCTCCTAACACACCCTCTGCCGCTGCCAGCAACCAGTGTGGCCACATGAACATGTCCCTGCCTTTGAATTGCCAAATAAACCATGTCCCTTTCATGGCTGCCCCAGCGGACTGGGGGTGTGCCCCCGCCAGGACTCACACCAAGGAAGCTCTCCAAGGGCCCGGCTCCCCGGCCACACAGACCTTTCCCGGAGGTGGGGGTGCCCGCAGTGGTCTCCCAGGCCCTGGGGCTGCCCGGCTGTTTGTAAACACCCTTCCCTGTTAGAAACACCCATCCTGGAATTACCAGCTACAAGCCCCCAAGTGAGACCCGCCGTGCTCAGTCACACAGGTGAAGCCTTAGGAGCAAGGGCAGGCTCACCTGAGTGCGAGCCGGAGTGAGGCTCCTCCCGGGATTTCACGGGCTCCTCTGCAGATCCTGAGCCCCACCCTCTGGCGTCCCTGGTCAACTGGTCTCCCTATAGCTGAGAATCGTTAAAATTCATCATAACCAAGGACCACCTCGCCCCGTCTTTTCTCTGTTCCTTTAAACATGGGTTTGACCCAAGGAAGTCAGTAAATATTGTTCTTCTTTTTTCTTTCCCTTTCTTTTTCTTTCTTTTTTTGGGGGAGAAAGAGGGTTCATTTGACTGATTTGGAGATGGAATAAGTTGCTTTGATTTTTCATTTATTTGATTGCATTGGGCAAAGGCAAACATGGAAGCAAAATGGTCATAAAACCACATTACTTTGGCCAAGTTGCTCACGACCTTTTCTACCTACGAGTGTTAATTCTGATCAGTGCAAATGCTCTTTTTCCACCTGGTCCACTCTTGGAGAAGAACCCCATTGTAAGAGCTGTCTTTGGTGGTTGGGTTGTTACTTTGTAAAGTATAAAAGCACTAAACCAATTTTTTGCAATATGTAGTAAATCTTGCTTTCATTTTGGAAAACCTCCAGTAATGACTACTGCACTTTTTTTTATAGAAGGACTATATGTAATTTCTTTCTTTTATGAAAGATTATTTCAAGTAAAAAGTCGCTCTGTAATCCGTGTGACATGGCTTCTCCATTACTTGACACAGAGAGAAGCTTTGATGTCAACTCAATAAAATTAACATGTTTGTAAAGCACTGGTTGGTTCAGTTGTTTCCCTCTCGTTCCTGCATTCCCTGATGAAAGTGTTTGTTAGAGCACAAGAGGGAGAGGATTCTGTAAGCCTTCACCACACCAGTCTGGGGGAGGGAGGATTTTTTTCCCAGTTGGATGAGATGCAAACCCAGTTATTATAGTTGCATTCATAGGAAAGGAAGAATCTCTCTCTCTCTCTCTCTCTCTCTCTCTCTCTCTCTCTCTCTCTCTCTCTCTCTCTCTCTCCACACACACACACACACACACACACACACACACTTACACACACTGCTTTCTACCTGAATGAAAACTGAACAGGGTTTTCCCTAACCTGTGATCACCAGATGTTGGGTCAGTAAGCAAGAGGATCGCAGCTGGGAGCCAAGCAGAAGTTTGCTTTATTGTGTTTTTGTGTCTGTGCATGCTGTTTCAGGGAGGAGAGTCACTGAGTTACTAGAAGGCTGTGGATGGGCCCCAGGGCTCAGGTCCTATGTCCATTGGAAACGCCCAATGCTCAAATACAACAGAGGATACAGTGGCCACCATGGGCATGGTGGAATTCAACCCATGCAACACCTATGAGTTCAAAACCCAAGTCCCCTTCTTGTAGATGGGAAGAATAAGGTTGGGCCAGATACGTTGGGAAGCAAGGATTCTAGCTCTGGTTTGCCTGGCCCAAAGACCTGCGGTCCCAGCTACACCGAATTGTTCTGCTGTCCCAAGGGTTCTGCCCAGCAGGGGCCCACCGTCCAGGGGAAGCCGGCACACCACCTGCATCTCACTTCTGGGAGGCAGGGCAGGGTGCATTCTCACAGCTGGGAGGATTAGAAAGGTACTCATTGCCAGGCGTGGTACTTGAGAGGCTGAGACGGGAGGATCTGAGTTCGCAGCCAGCCTCAGCTACTTAGTGAGGCCCTCTGCAACTTAGTGAGACCCTGTTTCAAAATAAAGAATAAAAAACAGGGCTGGGGGTGGAGCTCAGAGGTAGAATGCCCCTAAGGTCAATCCCCAGTACCACAAAAAAAAAAAAGCAAGGTACTCAGATGGCCTGTGGGACTTACAGGAGTGACGTCCCCTACACACTCCTGGGATCACGTTAAGGTAAAACCAGTGAAACACCACCCATCTCTGCCTCAGACATTCCTCAATACCAGGAAGCATGAGACCATTCTTAGTTCTTTCAAGCAGGCAGATAACCTCTATGGGAAAGCTGATTCCTCCATTTGAAGTTTCAAAAAGAAGTTTAAGAGACCACGGAGGATTGGGATAGGGGTGTTGAGTTGGGAGACAGAAAGTCTGGCCACAAAATTGACCTTGAGAAAGGCATCTCCCGTCTTCCGGTTCATTTTCTACACAGTTAAGGATCTCAAAGGTCCCCGCCACGCCAAGGAATCTGCACATCACTTGGGAAAACAGAAGCCACATCAGTTGTTTTAACAGAGATAATTTAATGTAGGGAATTGGCCAAGCAGCTGTCAGAAGACTAAAAACACCAAAAAAAAATGACATCTAGAGGTGACATGGAGCAAAAGCCCCGAGGAGGCGGCTCGGTCCTGGGGCTGGGGCAGAGCAAACAGGTTAGTTGTGCAAAGCTGCAATCAAGGGCTGGGGCTGCAGCTGAGTGGAGAACACTTGCCGAGCATGTGAAAACCCTGGGTTCCATCTCAACACTGCAAAAAGAAAAAAGCCGTAGTAGAGAGGAAGGGGTTCCTCTCAGAAGAAGGGGCTCAGACCTGGGAGGAGGGGGCCCTGCTCGGTCTCTCCTAAGGAGCCCACGGGGCATGGCCCACAGAGCTGGGCTCAGATCTCTGAAGAAGGAGCACTCCGAGGGGGGCATCATGTGAGGGGTTCTTCTATGTGGGGAAAAAAACAAAACTGGAACAAACCGTAGCTGGCAATGGAAGAACCGTTGCTAGGGCAACGCTGACAGAGAGCGGATACAAGAGAAAAATTCTGTGAGTCCAGTCACAGGCATACACATGCATGTGTATGCATGTATGTGTGTATGTATGTATATGTATGTATGCATGTATGCATGCATGTACAGTCATCCCTCGAGCTGGTTTCAGGACCCTCAAAGCGTGAGGATGCTCAAGTCCCTTCTGTAAAAATGGCAGCCTTAGTGAGTATAACCTTTGCACGTGCAGAGATGGTGGAAATGTCTGAGAGTCCTTGCCTCCTTAGTCCTTATATCCGAGGGGGTTGGCCTAGAAGTTCGGAACATAGGTATAGGTGGTCGTCTAAAAGAGGGTGGGCACAGGAAAGGTTGGATCCTCCTCTTCTTCAGGTTTCAAGATGGATCTGACCTTGGCCGTGAATCTCAGGTGGGGGCAGGGCTTCCGGGGGATTAGGGTATGGGACCTCCTAAGAAACTTACAAGGGGTGGAGTTAGCTTAAAACTCTCCAGATTTTAAAACGATACTTTTCCTTTTCCTCCCAGTGTCTCCTTCCTACCTAAATTTTATTCCTTCTCTTCTACCCCATCACAATGATTTCTCCAAGTTGTCAGCAAATCAGTAAAATTTCTTTTTTCTTCTTCCCAGAGGCCTGTCCCAATTATTTGATTTGACAAATCAGGACAAGGACTAGATTTCCAGCTAGGAGAAAACCTGGAGCTACATATCACTCCCGAACCCCACCCCCAGCTCAAGAGCTATGGCTCGGCTGGGCATGGTGACGCATGCTTGTAATCCCAGTACTTGGGAGGCTGAGACCGGAGATCACAGGTTCGCAGCCAGCCTCAGCTACGTAGTGAGGCCCTCTGCAACTTAGTGAGACCCTGTTTCAAAATAAAGAATCAAAAACAGGGCTGAGAGTGTAGCTCAGAGGTAGAATGCCCCTGGTTTCAATCCTTAGTACCACAAAAAAAGCAAACTAACAAAACAAACAAAAAAACACTATAGCTTAGAGACTTCTCCTGGGAGGGAAAGTAAACAAGCTGAGGAGACTCTGGGAAGAGAACAGTCCTCACCCTGGGGTCAGAACAAATGTCAAAACTGAGCCCCAGATCCACTCTGTCTCAGGAGCCCTGATTGCATTGGATTAACCTGTAGAGCAATTTATGCCCAAAGGCATTGTTAAGAGCAGCACAGCAGAGCCGGGCGTGGTGGCACAGGCGTGTAATCCCAGCCAGCCTTAGCTACTTGGTGAGGCTCTCTGCAACTTAGTGAAACTGTTTCAAGATAAAGGATAAAAAGTAGGACTGGGGGTGTAACTCAGAGGAAGAATGCCCCGGGGTTCAATCCCCTTACTACAAAAAAAAAAAAAAAAAAAAAAAAAGTAGCACAGCAATCAGTCAGCAATCAACAGAGCCTTATAGCTGGGTGTGCCCGGGGAGAGACTCAAACAGGGCTGCCCCACCCCTGAGCCCACCGGGACTGTGCGTCATCGCCAGGCCACCCTGCCCTGCCTTAAGGAGCAACTTCAAATGTTTAGCACTGGGGTGGGGGAGTGAGTGGATTTCACTGAAACAATCTAGCCATTCACTACACAAATAAACAAGAAAATAATAGGCCCTTTGTGGGATTTGGAGACCAGTACCCAGAATTGCTACAATATAGTATCTAAAGCATTCCAGGAAAATGATGATGATGATGATGATGATGAAGAAGAAGAAGAAGAAGAAGAAGAAGAAGAAGAAGAAGAAGAAGAAGAAGAAGAAGAAACAGGCAAAGGCATAATCCACATAGCTGCAAAAACAGAGACTGGGGAGAGCAACTGACTTCATGTCAGATTCAGCAAAAGACCTCAAAGCAGCCATTACGGTATATTCAAAGAACTAAAAACAACAGTGATCGAAGAAGTAAAGAATGATGGGAAAAGTTAAGACTATTAAGAATGAAAGATGAATTATTTCATATACCCAATGGGCATTACAATTATAAAGAAAGAATAGTCTCAAGCAATCATCCCCCTTAGAAACAAACTATAGGAAGATTATCTCTTCTTCAAGCCTTGCTTTTTCCAAGAGAAAGATTTGCTCAGGCAAATGGGGGCACGGTATAAAGGAAGGTCGTGATAAAGGGGTTATGTTCCAGAGAAAAGGCTCCAGAAAGGGCCTCTTCCCTGGAGTGGAAAATGGCAGGGTCCAGAGAACAGGGTCTGGACCAGGCTGCTTTCTGGAGTGGAAGATGGCAAGGAGCCTTCCTTGTGGTGAGTGCTGTTCAGTCTGGAAACCTTTCCCCGCACCCTGCACGGCATGCTCATACCTTTGGAGAGGCCACTGTCTCTTTTTAAGCCATTCATCTGTGTACTGTTTTCACCAGATTGGAAACGTTTCCCATTGGCCCCTAAGTGAAACCCTGCAGAGAGTTATGTACGCGTGAAGTTTAGTCGGCTGACATCCCTGCAGCAGCCAGGCCGGGGTCCCCTGTTTCCATTCCTGAGGGCCTGCTTAACATTCCCTCAGATCCCTCGAGACCTTCCCAGTCTTACCCACCTGCTCATTTTAACATTAGGAACAAACTTGTGAAAATTAACTTAGTGAATTAAGGAACGCCTCCAGATATCAATTAAGATTAAGATGGGAAGTTGATTATATTTCTGTGTTCTAGGAACAAATGAAACTGAAATAAAGTTATGTCCAAAAAAGAAAAGCACTATGACAATATCACATCAAATGGAGGATAACAATAAAGAGGAAAAAAAAATCTTTTTTAAAAAGCAGCAGGCGAGCCGGGCATGGTGGCGCACGCTTGTAATCCCAGCATTCGGGAGGCTGAGACCGGAGGATCCGGGTTCGCGGCCAGCCTCAGCTACCTAGTGAGGCACTCCGCAACTTAGTGAGACCCGGTTTCAAAATAAAGAATAAAAAATAGGGCTGGGGGTGTAACTCGGAGGTAGAATGCCCCTGAGTTCAATCCCCAGTATCGCAAAAAAAAAAAAAAAAAAAAAAAAAAAAAAAAAAAAAAAAAAAAAAAAAAAAAAAAAAAAAAAAAAAAAAAAAAAAGCAGCAGGAGTTGGGTAGGTGGCACATGCTTGTAATCCCAGTACTTGGGAGGCTGGGACAGAAGGATCGAAGGTTTGAGAACAGCCTTTGCTAGTAGTGAGACTCTCATCAACCTACTGAGAGCCTGTTTCCAAATAAGAAATAAAATCAGGCTGAGGGTGTAGCTCAAAGGTAGAATGCCTCTGGGTTCAATCCCCAGAACCATAAATAAATAAATAAATAAATAAATAGATGCATGCAGCAGGTATGCTAAAATTTGAAAGCATGATAATGGAGATGAGATTTTCCTAGATGAGCTCAACAGTACTTTTGAACTGGGAGAAGAAAGGTTTAGCTAACTTGAAGATAGGTCAACAGAGTATGTAAGCCACAGGAGAGAGAGAAAAATAAATGAAGACAAATGAACAGATGCAACACTAGGCATACAGGCATGTCCACTGAAAGTAGCAGGAGACAATAGAAAAAGAGACAGAAAAATATTTGAAGGAATTATTACCAAATACACTTCCAGGAAGCTCCAAGCATAAGTGCAGAGAGATGCACAGACAGTAAAATGCGCTGCGCTAATGGTCGATGTGCTGAAAGCCAAAGGCAAGGAGAAAATCTTGAAAACGCTAGAGGAAAACAATCTGTAACTTTTTTTTTTTTTTTTTTTTTTTGCGGTACTGGGGATTGAACTCAGGGGCATTCCACCTCTGAGCTATACCCCCAGCCCTATATTTTATTCTTTTATTTTGAAACAGGGTCTCACTAAGTTGCGGAGTGCCTCACTAGGTAGCTGAGGCTGGCCGTGAACCCGGATCCTCTGGTCTCAGCCTTCCGAATGCTGGGATTACAAGCATGCGTCACCACGCCCGGCTCAATCTGTAACTTATAAAGAAACCCCAGGAGTTGTAACAGATGACTTCTCATCCGAAGCAATGGTGGCCAGAAGGCAGTGGGACCACATATCAAAGTGCTCAAAGAAAACAATGTCAACCGCCGGGCATGGTGGCACGTGCTTGTAATTCCAGTACTTGTGAGCCTGAGACAGGAGGATCTGAGTTCGAGGCCAGGCTTCAGCTACTTAGTGAAACCCTGTTTCAAAATAAAGAATAAAAAATAGGACTGGGGGTGTAGCTTGGAGGATGTCCCTGAGTTCAATCTCCAGTACCGCAAAATAAGTAAGTAAGTAAATAAATAAATGAATAAATAAATAAAAATAATGTCGACCAAGAACCCTATATCCAGCCGGGCATGGTGGCGCAAGCTTGTAATCCCAGTACTTGGGAGACTGAGACTGGAGGATCCAGGTTCGAAGCCAGCCTCAGCTACTTAGTGAGGCCCTCTGCAACTTAGTGAGACCCTGTTTCAAAATAAAGAATGAAAAATAGGGCTGGGGCTGTAGCTCAGAGGTAGAGAGGTAGAATGCCCCCAGGTTCCATCCCCAGTACCATAAAAAAAAAAGGAAAAGAACCTTATATCCAGTAAAGCTATCTTTCAAAATTGAAGGTGAAATAAAGGCATTTGCACATGAATGAAAAACTGATAGATTTTGTTGCTAACAGACTCTACTCCCTCCCTAACAAAAAAAAACTAAAGGAAGTTTTTCAGGCTGAAACAAGTAAGCTTCGAGTGTAATTAGAAAACACACACACACAACTGGTATTGGAAATTAAATAACTATAATATGCAAGTATAAAGGACACTGTAAAATGCACATTTTTCTCTTTCCTCAAGTGACTTAAAAATCAGTTGTATAAAATACTACATATATAATACATAATTGGGCATACAACATAGAAATATATTTGCCAGAGCCGGGCGTGGTGGCGCATGCTTGTAATCCCAGCATTTGGGAGGCTGAGACCGGAGGATCTGGGTTCGCGGCCAGTCTCAGCTACCTAGTCAGGCACTCCACAACTTAGTGAGACCCTGTTTCAAAATAAAGAATAAAAAATAGGGCTGGGGGCATATCTTGGAGGTAGAATGCCCCTGAGTTCAATCCCCAGTACCGCAAAAAAAAAAAAAAACAAAAAAAAGAAATATATTTGCCAGTAACTGCACAGAAAAGGTAGGTGGTAGCACAGCTGAACTTAGAGAAGGAAATGATTCCAGATGGCAACTTGAATCCACTGGAACAAATGTAGAGAAATAGAAATGATAGGTAGGAGAGCTAATAGAACAGAAGCTATAAATACACACCCACTCTCCTTTCTTCTCTCATCTCCTTTATTTATTTATTTTTATTTTTATTTTTATTTTTTATTTATTTATTTTTTTTTTTGTGGTACTGGGGATTGAACTCAGGGGCATTTACCTCTGAGCTACACCCCAGCCCTATTTTTTATTCTTTATTTTGAAACCGAGTCTCACTAAGTTGTGGAGTGCCTCACTAGGTAGCCGAGGCTGGCCTCGAACCCGGATCCTCTGGTCTCAGCCTCCCGAATGCTGGGATTACAAGCGTGTGCCACCACACCCAGCTCTCATCTCCTTTAAAAGACAGAAAACCTCAGTCCTGTGCTGTGTAATGACATTTCACTCAGTAGTGAGCTGCACCTATGTGACAGTGGTCACACAAGATGATAATGGACCTGAAAAGTTCCTATTGCCTGCTGGTATCATAGCAGTCAGTGCATAATGCAGTGTGGTGACGCTGATACAGACAAACCTATCGTGCTGACATCACAGAAAAGAGCAGCACATACTATGACAGACAGTAAATAATGCATGACCATAAATGACCATGTTGCAAGTGGAACCTTTAGGAGGTGGGTCTCAATGGGAGGAAGTTAGGCTCTTGGGGAAAGGTCCAGTAAGGCTTGAAGGGTTGGGGGGGTGTTGGGACCCTGCCTCCCCCTTCCCTCCTTCTAGCAGTTCTGTTCTGTCTCACCATGGGTCTCAAATCCAGGGCCAAATGACCATGGACTGAAACCATGAGTCAAAGTTAATATTTCTTCTTGATAAGCTGTTTGTCTTGGGCATTTTGTCACAGCGATGGAAAGCTAACATGGTGGCATATCAACAGTCAACAGGAGCAGACAGACCTTGAATAGCACCCTCACTACTGCTGATTGAGCAGACACTGTGAGTGCACTCCCTGCACCTCCTCTTCCAGCACAGATGTTTGTTCGAACACATCAGTCATCGTGTGACTCTAAGAAAAACAAAAAAGAAAGAAAACACAAGAAGAATCTTTTGGGAGAACCAAGCGCAGGCTGGCAAGTGAGGAAGAGGATTTACCTTGGCAGATGTTCTCTCCTGGGCCCCCGGGACTGGGCTTGAGCTTCTGGGTTGACAGTGAGACCCAAAGCTAAGGAATAAGGTTTTCTTGGGTGATCTGGAAATTTCTGGCCACGAGGTGTTAGTATGAGGTCACTTAACGGTTAAACAGGAAGTGTTAGAGACCAGCCTGGGGCACGAGGGACACTCTGCTTGGACCAGGTGACGAGGTGTGGCTCCAAGCTGGCTCTACGCCCCTGGGTCTTTCCACTGCTCGAGGGAGATGGGCCAGCTTCTGTAGAGGACGTGCCCTGGCGTGGGGGACGGGAGGAACTCCCTGGGCCTCCATGGTTTGGGTAGAACAAGGACACATGTATTACTTTGTGGTCAGAGACTCCTGATGCATGAACAATACCTACATCAGATTTTATGTAAAACCTGACTGCGTTTCTTCCTACCACCCACGCAGTATTTCTAAACATTGATTATGTATTGACAACACTGAAAAAACCTCGATGCACACCCCAAAAGCAGAAAGTGTACTGAGGCAACTAAAACCTCCGGACCATAATTCTACAAGCCAAGTCTTTTTTTGTTTTGTTTTGTTTTGTTTGTTTGTTTGTTTAAACATGTCCATCTATAAATTATACCTCACTTAAAAAAAAAAGTCTACCCGCCCTCCCCCCCTTGAAACTTGAAAATCACTTCTGAAGAATTGTCAGCTCCCAGAGAAAATGGAAACCGCAGTTCCATAAAGAGAAATGATGAGGCCTCTGCCCAGCAACGCTGACAGGGCAGAACGCTGGCCTGCTCTCGTTACTAGCGGGAAGATTGAGTGTACACGAGATGAGTGGTCCACACAAGGGGCCAGAAAAACAAATGAGACACGAGGGATGCATTGCAGAAGACACACGCATCAGGATAAAGACGAAAGCACATGAATTTGATGAGAAAATATATACATATATATATGTAGACCTAGCAGGTGTGAGGCCCCGGGTCCCTAGCAACACCACACACACACACACACACACACAAAGCTATGGAAGGCCTGCTCTAAGCCGAGGCTTATCACCCTGCCTGTCACCGGGTGGGGCCAATAGGACGCCCCTCGCAGCTGTAGAGAGCAAGCTGGGCCTCTCCAAGTCTACCCTCTTTCTCCATCTGCTGGGACCTGCAGAGTGTGCTGGAAGTTGGGTGTAATCAGAACATCACAGACCGGGCCTGTCCACGAGCAAGGGTGGGCGCTGGGCTGCAGGCTTCCTGCTGAGCCACACTGGGAAGAAGCCGTTGGCACTGATCTGTCCCCGGCTAAGCCCGCCGTCCTCCCAGCTAGCTTCACTGCTTAGTAATGTGGGATGACTTGGGCTGGGTCCTTTGTTCTCTGGGGTCTCAGCTTCTTGGTCTTAGCTGCTTGCATCTTTTTCTTTTTTTTTTTTTTTTTTTTTTTTTTTTTTTTTTTTTTTTTTTTTTTTTTTTTTTTTTTTTTTTTTTTTTCAGTACTGAGGATTGAACTCAGGGGCGTTCTACCTCTGAGCTATACCCCCAGCCCTATTTTTGATTCTTTATTTTGAAACAGGGTCTCACTAAGTTGCTGAGTGTCTCACTAAGTAGCTGAGGCTGGCCGCGAACCCGGATCCTCCGGTCTCAGCCTCCCAAATGCTGGGATTACAAGCGTGCACCACCACGCCCGGCATAGCCACTTCTTTAGAATGCAGAATTCCTCACAGGTGCTGGCAGCCAGAGTGACCACCCCTCCCCATCATCAACCCTCAAACCCCCAGTTAGACCTTGGTGGTTCAGGCCAGAGAAAGACCACGGAAGAACAGCACCTGGAAGCCAGCAGGGCGGATAAAACAGCACCCCCCCCCCACGCCAAGGCCTGCCTGATTTACAGCAAGATAGATGTTTCGGTGTTGTTAAGCCCCTGAGTGGTGCGATGGTTTGCTACACAATCTTAGTGACTGGGAAAGTGCTCTAAGGAAAAAATTAAATGAAAACAAGTGTACAATCCAAGGCTGAGAGGGTGTGAACACCTCAAACTGATATATGTATTCTTCAATCTAAAAAAAAAAAAATGTTAGAGCCAGGTGCGATGGTGCAAACCTTTAATCCCAGTACTTGGGAGGCTGAAAGAGGAGAATTGCAGATCCCAGACTAGTCTCTGCAACTTAGCAAGACTCTGCAACAAAGTGAAACACTGTTCCAAAATAAAAAATAAAAAGGGACAGGTTTGTAGTTTCAAAATAGAATACTCCTGGGTTCAATCCACAGTACAGAGAGAGAGAGAGAGAGAGAGAGAGAGAGAGAGAGAGAGAGAGATTGTTAGGATGATAATAATATATACCTCTGGGACTGTGGCCAGGGCAGTGATAATGTGCATTAAATGCTTGGCTAAGCTCCTGGCACATAGTAGGTGATCAAGAAACGAACAGGGACTGATTGCGTGTAAATGAGCTGCCCCATCCTGCAGCCTCATAAAAAACACCAAAGGCTATCTGTGGCCAGCTCGCCCTGCACTAATGCCCTTTACTTCTTCTTACATTCACACACCTCCTTCTTCAATGAAAGTTCCTCTTTGCGCACTGCTCTGCGGCCAGCTTCCAGGTTTAGAAGCAGTTCTGGGGAGAGGCGGGGCGGGTGTGCTGCAGTGTGGGCGCGCTGCTCCAGGTCTGGTCTGCAGCCCTGGCTGGTGGGTCACGGTGACCTTGACGCCACACTGACTCTGTCTTGCGCTTTCTGCTCTCTCCGCCAGGCGGAGCTGGGGACTGCCAAAAGCCATCTGGTCAGCACTGCCACCACTCCCTGCCTGCTGGGCGCCACCTCTGTCACAGGAGGGACTGCTTGCCTCCACCCCACATTCGGCCAGGGGTCTTAGTCCCCTGTGACTCTCCTGAGTGGCATAAAGCCTGCTCAGTACTGTCAAGCACCATGGGTGGGCAAAAGAGAGTCCACAGGCATGGAGGTGGAAGGCTGGACTCCCCGCCTGCCCCGGAGCCCCCAGTCCGCAGGGAGACGGCAACGCAGAGCCATCCCAGGATGAGGCAGGGTCTGGATGCCTTAAAGGATTGGCCCGGTCTACACCGTGCAAACTGAGGCACTAGTGACATTCGTGCAGGGGACAGGGCTGCACAGGTCTAGGGAGGGACCCCAGAGAAAGCTCGGCTTGGTTAAGGTTGAAGGTAACAATGTTTGGCCGGAAAGGAGGCTAATTGTCAGCTAAGGAGCTGAGCCCTCACAGCTGGTAAAACCCTGGGGGGGGGGGGGATGAGAAGGTGCTAGCCAAAGGATACAAAATTTCAGTTAGCTGCAGAAACAAGTTCAGAAGAACTTTTTGCAACATGGTGACCACAGTTAATTACAATGTATTACTATAGTAATAATGTGTAACACACTTTGCTAAGAGTACTGCCCCTCCTCCCCCCCAAAAAACCTGTGATGGTTAATGCATATGCTAATTAGTTTTATTTTACCTTTCCACAAGGTATACACATGTCAAAACATCATCTTGTACATCAGAATAAATGCAAGTTTTATTTGTTAATTAAAAAATAAGTTATTCTGGGCGTGGGGGTGCACGCTCTTAATCCCAGTACTTGGGAGGCTGAGATGGGAGGATCTGGGTTCCCGGCCAGCCTCAGCTACTTAGTGAGGCCCTCCACAACTTAGTGAGACCCTGTTTCAAAATAAAGAATAAAAACTAGGACGGGGGTGTAGCTCAGAGATAGAATGCCCCTGAGTTCAATCCTCAAAAATAAAATAAAATCCTGAGTAATACAATTACTAATTGGCCTTTGGCTGCAAAACCCAACACAGAATTCTCCTGACCTGGGCTGTACCACTAGGAGCCTTCCTTCAGCGAAGGCTAAGATCCAGGGAGGTATCTTTCCCCTAAGACCAACCTGTTCATAAAAATACAAAAAGCAAGTGCCTTAGCCTTGGTGTGGGAGAGGAAAGACACACCCCTTCTGCCACTTCCCTCTAGCACACAGTCTTTTCCCCCTCAGTGTATATCCAGGGGTCAGGACACGCAGAAAGAAGGAGAGCTAGTGGTCCCTTCTCCTCTGACACGGAGGCCAGGGCTAAGCTGAGCAGGTCTCCTCTGCAGCCTAGGAGAGAGTAGCTGGTGCTCCAGGCCCCGTTGCAGGTGTGGGGTACTAGTGAGGGGCAAGGCTGGGGGAACAGGGATCTCCTCCAGTGAGCTTGAGTGGAGGGGATTTCCTTGGCCCAGGAGACCAGAGCCCACCCCGTGAGGGTGCATGGGTCCCCTGGGAGCACTTCTCACTACTGGGAGCACCGCTCTCGTCCAGCCCTGCAGGGTCTGGATCCTCCATTGGTTCTTCCCTCATGCCTTGTGGGCAGCCCTGACAAACCTGGGCCAGCGGCCTCTGCCCTCGGCCTACAGGCAGACTTCAGATTCAGACACTTGACCAGGAGCTCAAGGTCTAGGGGTAGAGTTGCCAGATAAAATGCAGGAACCCAGGAAACCTTCAAGGCATGTTATATTGAAACCATATGCCAAGGCTGGGCGTGGTGGCACACGCCTGTAATCCTAGTACTTGGGAGGCTGAGACTGGAGGATTGCAGGTTTGAAGTCAGCCTCAGCAAGTAGTGAGACTCTCATCAACCTAGCAAGACTCTGTTTCAAAATGAAAATAAAGATAGGGCTGGGGGTGTATCTCAGAGGCAGAATGTCCCTGGCCTCAATCCTCAGTGCCACAAAAATAAAAATAAAAATAAAACAATATACCAGCTGGGCATGGTGGCTCATGCCTGTAATCCTGAGACAGGAGGATCACAGGTTCAAAGCCAGCTTCAGCAATTTAGCAAGGCACTCAGCAACTTAGTGAGACCCTCTTTCAGAATAAAAAATAAAATAGGACTGGGGGTGTACTCGATGGTAGAATGCCCCTGGATTTGATCCCCAGTCTCTCTCTCTCTCTCTCTCTCTCTCTCTCTCTCTCTCTCTCTCTCTCTCTCACACACACACACACACACACACACACACACAAACAGTATACCAATGTTTATTCAAAACTCAAATATAAATGAGCATCCTGAAGCCGGGCGTGGTGGTGCACACTTGTAATCCCAGCATTTGGGAGGCTGAGACCGGAGGATCCGGGTTCGCGGTCAGCCTCAGCTACCTAGTGAGGCACTGCGCAACTTAGTGAGACCCGGTTTCAAAATAAAGAATAAAAAATAGGGCTGGGGGTGTAGCTCGGCAGTAGAACGCCCCTGAGTTCAATCCCTAGTACCGCAAATAATAATAATAATAATAATAATAATAATAATAATAATAAAAAATAAATGAGCATCCTGCATTTCTATTTGCTAGAACTTGGCCTCACTAGCAGGAAGAAGCCCCAGCAGGGAGAAGGACTGAAGTAGGATGGGAGACCCCAGGACTTGCCTCTCGCCAGCTCTGCTTCATGGGGTACACCTCTACCTGCACCCCACCCACAGATATCCGGGCTCCTACCCTCCCTAGAGGAGCTTTGACGTCTACAGGGCACCAAACCAACCTCCACGGAGGGGGAGCAAGATAGAAAAGAGGTACCTACTGTCCGCCCTCCTGTGTTGCCAATGCTGGGCCCCTGTGAGGCCCCTCTGACAGCCAGCACCCCAAAACCCTCTCCCATGCAGCCAAACTCTGCAAGTTCACAGTGCCCTGGGCTCACTGCACGGCTGGGGTGAATCTCTAACCGGGCCCCGTGGCCCCCCTTTCCTTGCAAAGGTGACCAACGTCTATTTCTCTCTTGCCCTTGCCCACACTCTATGTAAGTGTGCCGCGGACAATGAGCCCGCCTCGGATGACCCTGTGTTATGATTCGGGCTTAGAATGGCCCCCAAAGGTTCATGTGTTGGAAGCATGGTCCCCATGACAGGAAGGTTCAGAGGTGGGGTGCAGCTAGAGGAGGTCCCCATGGAGGTCCCCAGGTCCCTTCTTCTCACTCCCTCTGTTCCCAGCTGCCACGACTCCAAGTGGCATCCCACCACACACACACCCTGCAGCCACAGAGTCTGCCTTGGACCGGCCAGCTATGGACTGAACCTCCGAAACCAAGAGCCTAAATAACTGTTTCCTCCTTAAGTTGTTCTTGCCAGACATTTCCGTCATAGCCACGGGAAAGCAGACTCACACACCCTGGGAGGCGAGCTGGTGGCTCACACCCTGGGGGAGGAGCCCCTGGGGAGCCTGCACTCTGCACCCCTCAAACACTGGGTCCTTAAGTGGTGGCCTTAGCTCCGGGAGGGCGGTGGGTTTGATGTCTCCTGCCTTCTCAGGCTCGCTGTAACCTGTCATGGTCATAGTCACGCTATGAAGTAAGGACACTCTGGGTTACTTGGCACACAGGTAGAGTACAGGGGCCCCACAGCCTCAGGTCTCGGAGCCCCACCTTCTTATCTGGGTCCCCTGCCAGGGCGCCCTGGCCAGGCACAGGGGGAGGTGGTCAGCACCCTCTGCACCCACTAATGCTGCGGGAGGAAGGGGCCTGGAGGCCAAAGCCCAGCGAGAATAAGAAGCGAGTCCACCGCACACCTCCTCCCACGTGAACAAGCAGGCACTCCCAGATGTGAACGGAGCCACCAGCTGTGCAGGGTTACTAGCATTATCCCCTACACTGAGAGGAGATGGGGGCTCTCAGGGGTGCAGAGGGGGTCGGGGTGCCGCAAGCTGCCACACAGACTCATGTTCTTGGAGGCACAATTTCTCATCCTACTGGGGACCCCAGAAACACTCCACCCCCTAAGACACCTCAGCATTGGGGGGAACAGGGCGCTGCCCCAGGGAGGAGGCCCCGCTTCATCCTTCAGGTATGCCTGTGCTGGATCAGGGGGAGCAGAGCTGAGCGAGACCAAATGCCAGACCCCGGGGACCCCGCAGAGGCAAGTCCTCCCGGTCCAGACTGTGGCTTACCAAGGCCTGCACATAAGCTCAGGCAGCGGTAATTAGTAGAAAATGGGAGTGTTTCACATGCAGAGGGCTTAACGCCGAACAGTGGGTGTTGTTTCATAAAAATGGTATCAGTTATGAATATATATATAATATGCATATACATATATGCATGTCTGTAGATCCAGGTGCTCCTCAACTCGCATCCCCATAAACCCATTGTAAGTGAAAAAAAAATTGTAAATGGAAAATGCATTTCCAAACACCCCTGGCCCACAGCGCTGTACACCTCACAGTGTTGGCGGTGCAGCACCCAAGAGGATTGTGCCGACACTCACCAGCCTGGGGCAAGATCCAAATGCAGAGCCCCAAACTTCAAAGTATGGTTTCTACTGGATGCATACCACTCTCACATCATTGTGAAGTTGAAAATAAATCATAAGTCAGACCATTCTAGGTTGGGGACCCTGTACGTATGCACAAACACGTATGTGTATATACAAACACCTACACTACCTGCAGGGTGAACTTGTCACATGCAAGAGTGCTTTTTCATAAAAATAGTATCAAAGCTGGGCGTGGTGGCACACACTTGTAATCCCAGTACTTGGGAGGCTGAGACAGGAGGATTGCAGGTTCACAACCAGCCTCAGCCATTTAGTGAGGTCTTTCACAACTTAGTGAGACCCTGTTTCCAAATAAAGAATAAAAAATAGGGCTGGGGGTGTAGCTTGGAGGTAGAATGCCCCTGGGTTCAATCCCCAGTACCGCAAAATAGAAATAATAATAATAATAAAAATAAAAAATAAATAAAATGGTATCAGTCATAGTTATACTGTCTCTGTACGTACATACATCTGTACATGCATGTGCATATACACATGTGCGCGTGTGTGTGGGGTCAATCGTTTAGCTTGGATCACTTCCTGTTGGGTCATGGCCAAAGATGTCTGAGCAACTCTCTCTCTCTTACTCTGTTTACTTCCAGGGAAAGGAAAAGTAACAAGCCAAAGATGCCTGGCTTCCCAGGAAACAGGCCAACGGACATCCTTAGCACTGGATGGCAAGATGGCGGCGCCTGTGGAGGCACTGGTGGGCCGCGGACATTGCCTGCAGGAAACAGTGACGCTCAGGAGGCCGAAAGCCTTGGCCAGCGCTGGGGCCTCCCCATCCTCCACCTCCGCACCGGCCTCACCTGGAAACTATTTCAGTGAAGGGTCCTGATGGTAGACCTAGGGAACCTTCATCCTCCTCCTCCTTCTCCTCTCCTCCTCCTCCCCCTCCTCCTTCTCCTTCCCTCTTCCTCCCCTCTTCCTCCTCCTCCCCCTTCCTCCTCCTCCTCTCCTCTTCCTCCTCCTCTCCTCCTCCTCTCCTCTTCCTCCTCCT